>PVKZ01003110.1:0-158027 GCA_004027375.1 Macroglossus sobrinus
TATAGCACATGTCCGTGAGTCTGTGTTTGTTTGTCCTATTCATTTGTTGCTTTTAGGTTTATATCTCACATATAAGTGATACCATGTGAATTTCAACTTCTTCTGTCTGGGTTATTTCACTTAGCATGATTTATCTTGAGGTCCATCCATGTTGTCTTTAATAGGATCTAACATTAGTTAGGAAGGTGTGGACAAGAAAGTCAGGTGTACAAATTTTAATGGATGACTTATGACTGTCTTTAATTTCTTTATAAGACTTCTTTTTGTTTAAAATATTCAGAAAAAGGGAAATTATTTTTTTATTTACATGTACTTGATTGTTTCCATACCCAGTATACTAGAATAATTTCTGTTTGTTTTGGCTTATGGTGTTTTTTGTTGTTGCCGTTTTCCTAATTTTGAAGAGATCTTTTTTGGGGAAAGGTTTTCTTTCTATCTGTTATATTTTAGTTATAACATTTCAGTTTGACAGCTTTTAACAAGAATCTGAAATTGCCTTAAATTTATTATGAAGGTTCTTGTTTTATAAATTGCACTACTAGAGTTTATCTTTTTTTTGTTGTTGTTCAAAAGCTTTTTTTAAATATATGTATTTTAAAGATTAATATCAGTTTGTACATAAAAGAAAAATAGAACATATTTTTAAAAAGAATTTGACTGTCTTTTATTATGAGAGTCACAGAGTTGTTTTCCCTTAATATTAAACACCTTGCTTATTGATTGCAAGGATAAAGTATATTTTTAAAATGTCTTTTGTCTAGTTATGATGGTGTCAATTTAAATAAAAAGTACATAGTTTTTATATGATTTCTTTTTAGTAAAATGTACATGCTATTGAATTTTGATTTATATACTTCAGGTATTAAAATTAATTTTGGTTATATTGCTTAAAGCAAATAAATTTTTATAGTTGCAAAACCTTGTTTACTTTTAAATTTAAAAAAAGAGATTTTATTTTAATATATAAAAAGAACCCCTTGTCCCAGAAAAAGGAAAAATAAAAGCACCCTTTTGTTTCAGAGCACAACTTCTGGCTGTAAGACATATGCCAGATGTCTTGCTTGACAAAGAACAGTAAATGTCCCTGTTGATAATTGACCTCGTATGGCTACCACCATCTCTGGCTTTAGTAGTCATTAATATTTATTTCAATGAAAGAACCCTTTTTCCCCCATGCACTGACACTACCCAGATAAAGGCTTTCTTTTTCATTTTTAAAGTTGGTCCTTTTTCTGAGCAAATTCAATGTGTTTGTATTATGTATAATTTTTCAGTGAGAATCCGTCTCTCTTTGGCACACAAATTATTCCATTATCCCATTACAAGGGATTCATTGACTTAAAGAAATCTTGCAGCTTTGAAGCACTGAAATTATTTAAAAAACAAAAGCATGCAATTACTACACATACCAAATTTTTATTCCAATTTTCAGAGTTTTTTTTTTTTTTTAGATGAACCTACGTTCTGTATTTACTGTAGAACAACAAAGAATTTTACAGCGTTATTATGAAAATGGAATGACAAATCAAAGTAAAAATTGCTTTCAGCTCATATTACAGTGTGCACAGGAGACTAAGCTGGACTTCAGTGTAGTAAGGGTAAGTATTGAGGTCTTACACTCTTGAATTTATATTTTTTTTATTACAAGTAATAATTGCTTAATATGAGAAAAACTATCAGGATACGAAGTCACTAACTTTATAAATAGCTTCATCTACCTGGTATAAAAATACTACTTAAAAAATAAATAGAGCTAATTATTTAGTATGTATTTGTTTCTGTGAATACTTTGAAAACACTAAAACTTTTGCATTGTAAACATATCTTTAGAAATCTCAATTCTTTGAACTAATGAGTACCTTTAAGATTAATTTTCGATTTTATGTTGTCTCTAAACCCAGAACTAATACAGATATAATCCCACAAAATAATATCAGTAAAACAAGCATTTACTGAGGACTATTGTGTATGCAACATATTTTCTTGTTGTATTTGAATTTTTCATCAGGCATTTATGACTTTAGTAATTTTGTCTTTTTAGTAAAATCTAGCCTGTCTTATGAATACCTCCTCCACCTTTTAAGTACAATGCATGAATTTTAATAGTTAGCAAGTAAGGGACAAGAAATCACAAGAGAAGAAATTTTCCTTTATCACAACCATAGTTATTCAGCTGTACCAATCAGAGCTCCTACCTGTTTGTGGAAGGCAATGAGAAGGTGACAGAGAGGAGGCAAGAGATAAATTTAACAGAACTAGTCAATGATTTTATTGAGTACATAGGTCCTTTCATATTTGTCTGAAAGTGCTACAGATCCTTCTGGCATGAAACCTTAGGGATTCAAAGATTAACAACTTTCCCAACCTTGTCATTCATTAGGCTAATTTGAGAAAGAGGAAAGTTGTGTATTTTCATATTTACTTTTTCTGTTGGAGGAACTTTCAAAGACCTTAAAGATAAAAATTTCTTGATAAGCAGACTTTTTGGAAAATCTGTTTATTAAATATGACTAAATGATATAGTACCCTTCAAAAGGAGAATTATATTGCTAGTTGAGGTGGGGGGGGCTGATATCCAGGATATCTGTTTCTTATTGGCTGAGATCAACCATCATATTCTGATTTGTGTAAGAACTACAAATACCTCTTACCAATAGCTCTAAATTCTCTATTTGAAATGCCTTTAGTAAACCTCAGATAAAACTGTTTAATTACCTTAGAAAAAGTAATATAAAATGTGTAATATTTCAAGTTGATGAGATTTCATTTTATAAGTACAAACTCGTCCTCCTCCCCTCCGCCTCCATGGCAACATCTTTCTTTTCTTTTCCATTTTATTTTACAATTACTTTGAAGTGAAATGCCTTCTCAGGCAGCTGCTTTGTGAACTGTGACCTTTCATATTTCCAATTTATTATTGCAATCTTCCCCTAATAACTTAATTATACTTGAATATTGAGAGTGTTAAGATAAAAAGGTCTATATTTATGCTCCAAATGGTGTAAAGTCTAAATTAAACAATGGGAATGGAAGAAATTCCTACAATGTACATTTACAAGTAAAATGTTATATAAATCATAAGGAATTGTTCAAAACAGATTTATTCTCTCTGTTATAAGAAAGTATAAATTGCACAGAAATTCAGTTTTACTAACCTAAATTCCAACGGCTTTTCCAGTCAGAGGAGAAGAGAGTTGTTTATAAGCTAATCATTCCACAACCTCCCTTGCTCCCAATATTTGCTTGTTCTGTATGTTCTACTTAGAAGGGACCTCTCTTTATTATTTCTAATATAATGTGTTTTTGTTTTCTCAAAAGAACTTAAATTCCACTTTACTAAGAATCTGACCCCAATATAAATAGAATTTAAAGGTTAAAGCATCCATGCAAAAATATATATAGTGGGGTAACAGAACAGGAAAACAAAGGAAGTGGTATAGAAAAGGGAAAAGGAGTTTGGAGAAAATGAATTTCTAAGAAAGACCGAAGATAATTTTATGAACACCAAAGGTTGATGACCCAAATGTCTTTCCTTTTTTTCCTATGTAGTATAACTTCATTAGTTCAAACTTTAAATTTTCATATCAATTTTGTTTGACCCATTTTTGCTCTCTTATCAATGAGGTTATTTGGAAAAGAATCGTATTGTATAAACATTGGTAAATTTTGGATCCTGTGACTGAATGACATTTAAGAAAGTTTAATTCGGTTATTTGGAACCCTCAGGCAATGAATTGTCTTTCTTTTTCAAATTTTAGGTGGAAAATATTTAAGTATATACTTTTTGACCTTCATAGAGAATATTGAAAATAATTAAAGCCTTACTTTCTGACTTAGTTTTATTATGGAAATCAATTATTGTATTGTGTTCACATAATAATGCTCACAATGTGGTAAGGTATATGGGGTGAATGTTTCCTTTACCGAAGAACACCAGATTATTTAATGATTTCTCATTGAGTCTCCTTTGTTTTTTTTTCTTTCTTCTCCTTTTTAGTGAGGAATAGTTAGTGAATATTCTTAGTTTTGATGTTAACAAGGCATGTCTAAATGGAATCTCTATCACCAGTGCCCCTTCTATTTTGTTATTTATAATTTGTTATAGATTAGGATACCAGATTTGGTAAAAAAAAATATGTATAAAACAAAATAAAGTGTGTTTAAAGAAAAGTCACAGAATGTCCTTTTCTTATAAAGTACATGGATCTTGTGACATCTGTGTTGGCTGCCCTCAGGACAAATGAATTTAGCTGAGTTTCATATGCACATGATATTCTACTCCATTTTACTCTTTGATGGGTATATAATATAAATACCTAATAAACTATATAAGTAAATATTTATACTGTAAAAGTAATCCATAAACTTGCAATGCACTAAGTTCACTCTTAAACTTTTTTTGTTAAAGTAGGTATTGTCTTATAGTGATGACAACATGATAGATTGTTTATTTTTCTTAGAAATCTTGCACAAAGCTGCTATCCAGATGTGGTAGATCTTGATTTTTACCAATTCACTGTGCTTTCCCATTTAAAGTGTTTAAATGTAATGCTTGTATATTTATATAATAATTAGGAACAAATGCGTCATGATTCTTATGTATACTTTTCATACTTAAAAAGCCATAACACAATCATTTATTTTGAATATTTGTAAAATTCACCTGTTTGAACCATACACTCAAATTATACCTAAAAACATTTTATTTTTAAACATTTCTCTTGAGTATACACTTTTAAAACATTTTATTTTTTCTCCTCTGTCTCCTCTCCTGTGCCATTTATATTCATTTGTCCCTATTGTAATTGTCACTTCTGCTGTTTGGTAAAACTAAATCAGTACAAGTTTAAAATTCCCACAGACTCCTGTAAAACAAAATGGAATCATCTCAGTTTCCATTTTTCTTTTTTTTTAGAAGAGAAATACTAATTATAAAAGTAAAATCACCAACAGAGATGACCATTTCAGGAGTTTCTCATGATAGTGGAAGGAGAATATGCTTTGAGGTCAAGTAATATTGATTTTGAATTCTTATGGCAAATATCCATTAACTACTTAATAATTCTAAACCTCAAGTTCTTCACTTATATAATTAGAAAAATAACACCTAGCAAAGGAGCTAATCTATATAAAAACACATAATGGAGATTTAATACATCATAGCTTTTATTTATAGTATTATAGAAACATTAATGTTGTTTATAGTATAAACATTGAATATAAGATAAACATTGAAAATTGGATAATATTTGTGGTCTTCAAAAACAGATCACACAAGTTAACCAAATACACTCTGCACCATGTTTGTGCAAAGCTAGCTCATTTTGTTTTCACTTAGTTTTTTTTTTTTAATTCTTAATATATAAACATGTTTTGGTAGTTTATAATATGATATGCATTTTGAAATAATTATAAAGTTTGCTAATCACATTATGAAACATAATATTTCTTATTGCATATTTTAAGATGAATCATGATTCAGCATAATAATACTGATTATTATAATAAATTATTTATATTAAAGTACATATTTTAATCAGATCCTAAATGCCAATCACTAGTATTATTATTAATAATACATTTTCCATTTATGAAAGTACTACATATTCATTATATAAAATTTGGTAAATAGAGAAAAGTGTAAGAAGAAAATAAATACCGTAAATTAATGACAAACTGGGAAAAATATTTTCAACTTGTGACAAAGTGTTGCTATCTTTAGAAGAAAATTATTTTTATAAATCGGTTTAAAAAGACAAATACACCAATATAAAAATAAGTAAAGGAAATAGATAAGCGATTCTATTGAAGTAATATAGTAACCATAGAAATTGAAATCAAAACTGCAATGTTGTATCTTTATAACTTCTGGGCTAGTAAAGGCTAGAGAAAGATAATGCAAAGGATTGGTGAGGGTGTGGAAAATCCAGAACTCTTATACATTAGAGGGTACTTTGAAATATCAAAAAACACAGTGCTTTTCTTTCTACAATAACATTCTAATGGACCAATAGCACAAAGATGCATATACAATGATGTGTATGTCAGTATGGTTCATAATAGTGAATGTTTCTAAAAATAATCTGAATACCTAACAACATTAAATTAACCAAGTTAATGATGTATTCATGGAACAGAAGTTGTTAAACCTGAAAATTGCGTGCATATATTTGTTTAACAATACTATGCAAGCATTTTCCAGTGTCACTATTCTACCTTTAGTATGCTTACAATTTGTCACTAGTATAAATAAGTATGTGATGAGCATCACTGCATATAAATGCTGTATGCATCTAGGATTATTTTTATGATAAATTCACAGAAGTAGAAGGTCAAAAGATACAAACATTTTTAAGGTTCTTGCTACAGATAAATTGGATGGGTTTTTAGGAGAGTAGTGACAATGCAATTCTCTCATCAAAGTTTATAAATATTAAATGCAAGTCTGTGATCTTTTCTGGCCTTATACTTTAGTTATTTTTAATTTATTGCATTTTTTCTTTTAATTTGTATAAGTCTTGGTTCAATGACAAATGAGAATACAATTCATCACTTATAAATAGTTTTTTCTTGTTTCTTTGTTAAGAACTTTTCCAGAATATCATTTTTATCTTTCCAGACGTGGGTTGGCAATAAGAGAAGAAAAATGAGCAGTAAAAATTCTGAATCAGGAGCAGCAACAGCAGGAAATATTTCTGGTACCTCTTTAGCAGCTCCAGACATAACAGTAAGAAATGTGGTTAATATGGCTCGACCCTCAGGCCAACAGTCTTCTTGGACATCTACCAATAATGATGTTATTGTAACTGGTGTATACAGTCCAGCCAGTTCATCAAGTAGGCAAGGAACAAATAAACATACAAATATACAAATTACAGAAGCACATAAAATCCCTATTCAGAATACAGCCAGTAAAAATAATACTGAGTTTCAGTTACATATTCCTGTTCAAAGACAAGTAGCACACTGTAAAAATGCCTCTCTGCTCTTAGGAGAAAAAACAATTATTTTGTCAAGACAGACAAGTGTGCTAAATGCTGGAAACCAAATTTACAATCACACAAAGAAAAACTATGGAAGCTCTTCAATGCAAGCCTCTGAGATGATGGTACCTCAAAAGCCGTCTTTGTGCCACCGACCTTGCAAAACTGAAGAAGTTGGAATTCAGAGGCCATATAAACCTGAACATATGGGTCTAGCATCACATGATATATATGGGCAAAAGACACCTGTTAGAGATCCTTACTGTAGAACACAAAACTTGGAAATCCGTGAAGTATTTTCATTAGCAGTTAGTGATTACCCCCAGAGAATTCTGGAAGGAAATATCCCACAAAAGCCTAATGCAGCAGAAGGAACTTGTCTGTCTATTGCAATGGAGACTGGAGATGCTGATGATGAGTATGCCAGAGAGGAAGAGTTGGCATTGATGGGAGCACAGATACCATGCTACTCAAGATTTTATGAAAGTTGTAGTTCCCTTCGAGCTGAGAACCAAAGTACAGCTTTGCCAGGACCAGGAAGAAATATGCCAAAATCACAAATGGTGAATATTAGAGACCTGTCAGACAATGTACTGTATCAAAACAGAGACTACCATTTGACACCACAGACCTCATTACATACAGCATCTACTACAATGTACAGTAATACAAATCCATCACGGAGTAATTTTTCTTCGCATTTTGCATCATCAAACCAATTAAAGTTATCACAAAACCAAAACAATTACCAGGTAATGTGTACGTTTTTTTTTTCTCTTTTTTTTAATAAAAATCATTGTTTGGTGTAAAAAGCTGTGTTGATATCCAGTTAGACTTCAGACCTGGGTCACTTAACTCATATTTTGAAGTTATTTGAGATTTTTGTTTTGGAATTGTGGTTTGGTGTCAACTCTTTGAAGAATCTTGTGCTTTTTTGGTCATTTTATAAAATGAGTTTTTTTTTTCATGGAATATAATCATTTTTATAACATGGTAGCTTTCTACTGACATTTAAAATGGTTTTATTCAGAAAATAGTAGCCTGTAGGGAAACATGGCATTTCCCATCACTAAAATAGGACTAAAGTGGCTAGGTTCATCCTTTTGAACCTAGATTATTCTTGTAATGATTTTTACTTAAAGTGTGGGGAGATGTCACTATATGAGTGGTGCTTTCCCTGTATACATAGCCAGGCAAGTCAATCATTTCTCTAAGTGACAGTGGCTGAGAAGTAAAAGCCTGCAAAAACTCAGCTAACCGCTTTTTCAAAAATAAAATGCTTTATTCAAACATTAAGTGGAACATTAATCAGATAGTGCTTTTGAAAAATGTGTATAAGGAAGAGACATATTCAAAGTAAAAATTAAAGTAATTTCAGATCTGTGCAAAAATAGGTGTTATTTCTTTACTATTTCATGAATTTATTTAGATATGCTTCAAATATTCTCAACAGTGAAGTATATGTTACTTTAGGACATCTTTTAAGGACATAGATCTTCTCTTTGAGAAATATGCTTCAGAGAATTTGAATAACAGGGCATGGATGTTATTCACTTTTTCTTGCTACTAGCAGGACACTAATTTGTTCAACCATAATATGTAAGTTTTATCCAGCTTTAAGATGTTTTTAGGCTATTCTCAATCAATATAAGGAATAAACTTCTCTTACCCCCCTTCATCTTATAAATTTCTGATTCAAAATGAAAAGCAATAACAGCATATAAGAAATATCCCTCTTGCACTTAGCCCTAACAGAGCAGTACTCAATAATCATCATTAGTTATCATTTCTTACTGAGATACTACTCATTTTTCTGTTTGCTTTTTCCTAAAGCAAGCTTAAACTAACATTTAATCATACCATTAGCCTTTCCATTCCCTGCTCTTTTACACTATATTACCCCTTCTGTATTGTTCTTAACGATAGTAAAAACAAGAACATTTTCTATTTGTTGAAGGCTTTCCACATTTGAGGCACCATCAGTCACTTGACATACCTGATCTCATTTAATGTTCATGGCAATTTAGGCATATGTACATTTAATCCATGTTTCAATACCTATCCAGGATCACAAAGCCAGTACATGACAGAAAAAGGACTGCAACTCAAAATATAGCATGTTTTTTTTCCTGCTTTACCATATAGCCTAACAATGTCAACTGTATTTGAATATTTGGAGGCCTGAGAGAACAGAGTGTAATTTTTAATTTTTCATAAGCCAACCACTACCCTAAGGATAATTTAACATGTAGTGATGTCTTTTTATAGTATATGTTTCTTTCCTGATAGAACTTTTAAAGAGATTAGGTTTGTTTTATGTAAAATAACTTTTTAAATGAAATAAAACTTAGCAATTTTTTACTAGCTTCAGTTTCACCCTTATTATTTTAATTATTATTTTATTTTTTATTTCAGTTGACAAATAATACTATATTACTTTTAGGTGCACAAACAGTGATTAAACATTTATATGAAGTGATCACCCTGATAAATATGGTACCCATCTGACACCATACATAGTTATTACAATACTACTATATTCCCCATGCTATACATCCCCATGACTATAATGTAACTACAAATTTGTACCTCATAATTTCCTCCCCCACTTCACCCATTCTCTCACCCTCCACATCCGATAACTATCAAAATCCTCTCTATATCTATGCTCTTGTTTCTGTTTTGTTTGTTCATTTATCCTGTTCTGTAGATTCCACATATAAGTGAAATCATATGACATTTGTCTTTGTCTTTCTCCGACTTACTCCACTCAGCACAATACCTTCTAGGTCCATCCACATTGTTGCATGTGGTAAGATTTAATTCTTTTTTTTTTTTTAGGCTGAGTAATATTCTGTTGTATATATGTACCACCTCTTCTTTATTCATCCATTGATGGACACCCAGGTAGCTTCCATATCTTGGCTACTGTAAATAGAGCTATGATGAACATATTAATGCACCTGGTTCTTCAAAGTAGTGTTTGGGTTTCTTCAAATAAATATCAAGAAGCAGAATTACTGGGTCTTTCTTTGTCTCTTGTTACAGTTTTCTTTGTTTTAAAGTTTATTTTGTCTGAGATAGCAGGGTTTTCCCACCCCCAGGTGCAGACCGGACCGGTACCAGTCCATGGCCTGTTAGGAACTGGGCTGCACAACAGGAATGGTGGGTGAGCAAGCAAGGCTTTATCTGTATTTGCAGTTGCTCTCCGGCACTAGTATTACTGCCTCAGCTCCACTTCAGATCATCAGGCATTAGATTCTCATAGAAGAACCGGTCCCTGGTGCCAAAAAAGTTGAGAACTGCTATGATATAGTATTACTACCCTAGTTCTTTTTTTTATTAACATTTTCATTAAATATATTTTTTCATCCCTTTATTTTCAGTCTTTGTGTGTCTTTTGATATGAATTCAGTCTCTTGTAGGCAGCATATGTAAGGGTCTGTTTTTCTTATCCATTCAGCCATCCTATCTTTTGATTGGAATATTTAATCCATATACATTTAAAGTAATTGTTGATAGATATGTAGTTATTTCCATTTTATTATTCATATCTTTTTTCTTTTTCTTCTTAAAGAAGTCCCTCTAACATTTTCTGTAATACTGTTTGGCGATGATGAAGTCCTTTAACTTTTTCTTGTCTGGGAAGATCTTTATCTGTCCTTCGATTCTAAATGATAGCTTTGCTGGACAGAATAATCTTGGGTATAGGTTCTTAATTTTAATCACAGAATATTTTCTGACAGTCCTTTCTGGCTTGCAAATTATCTGTTGAGAAATCAGCTGATAGTCTTATGGAAGCTCCCTTACTACTTTTAAGGTGGTCTCTTTGTCTTTATCCTCTAGCATTTTAATTATGATGTATTTTGGTGTGGGCTTCTTTGGGTTCATCTTGTTTAGGACTCTGCACTTCCTGTGCTTGTATGTCTATTTCCTTCAGCAGTTTTGGGAGGTTGTCTATCATTATTTCTTCAATTATGTTTTCAATTCCTTGCTCTCTCTCTTCTCTTTCTGATACCTCTTTTATGTGAATGTTGGTATACTTGATGGTTCCCTAGAGTCCCTTTAAACTATCATCAAATTTTTCTTTTGCTGTTCTGATTAGATGTTTTCTGCTACTTGATCCTCTGAATCACTGATTCAGTCCTCTTCTTTATCTAATCTACTGTTGATTCCTTCTAATATACACTTTTTACATTTCAATTATTGTAGTCTTCATTGCTAACAGGTTCTTTTTTATGTTTTCTATTTTTAGTTTTATGTGTCCTATCTCATTGTTGAAGTTCTCACTGAGATCATTGATAACCAGTGTTTTGAATACTGAATATGATGGATTGCTTGTCTTTTTTTTCCCCCCCCTTTTTTTTTACTGGAGATTTTTTCTGTCCTTTCATTTGGAACTTTTTTGTTCATTTGTTTGTTTTGTTTGTTTATTTGTTTGTTTTTGACTCCCCATGTTGGCTGCTTCCCTGTGTTTGTTTCTATGTATTAGGTAGAGTTGCTGTATCTCCCATTCTTAGTAGTGTGGCCTTATGTAGTAGGTGTCTTGTGGGGCCAAATGGCACAATCTCCCTGGTCACATGATCTGGGTACTCCAGGTGTGTCCCTTGTATAGGATGTGTGTACCCTCCTATTGTAGTTGAGCCTTGGTTGCTGTTTGCTTATCAATGGGAAAGATTGACTCTGGGACTGGTTGTGATGACTGGCCATGACCAGTGGAGAAGCTGCTGTGCAGTGACACTTGCTACAGAGCAGGATTTGCTTTAGCAGGTCTCTAGTGCCTGCCCTGTCTGCCTTGTGGGTGTGTCATCCTCAGATGTGACCCCAGGTGTTGCTCTGGCTCATATTGAAACTGGATACCAGACTCCAGATCAGGGCTTCCTGGGAGGGGTCCTACCTCAGGCCAAGTTTAGCTGCAGCCTGTGCCCTTCCTGGGGTCACTTGTCATATGCCACCAAGCAGTCTGCACATGGCTTCCACTTGGGCTGTGCTTGGAGGTGCCTGCAAGGCTAAGCTGCAAACCCAGGCATGCTGCTGGTAGTACTATGACTGGGGCTGCTTAACAAGATGTACTGGGCATGCCAAGGTCAGGTAATACTTGTTGGAGGTTTGTCAATCTTTGAGAGATTTTAAGAAAGTCTGCAGCATGTGCCATGACAGGCTATTTGTATGGGAAAGCCACTGAAAATGACCTAGGTGGGTCCTCAGTCGGGTAGGGTGGGGGGTGGGGTGTCAGGGAATCACTAGGGTGTGGTGAACTGTTTTCCAGTTTGATAGAAACTCAGATATGGAGCCCAACTAGGTTTATGTGTGTAGACTGGGTAAGGGAAGGGCTCGACAAAAGAGCAATGGCTTCTGCCTATATTTCTGTCTAGGGAAAAGGTGCCCCTTCAACTGTCACCCTAGCCAGACAATTCATTTCCTTCCTGTATTTCCCTGGTACCTGTTGAACTGCTGTCCCAGCACTGTAACTCAGAGTGAGTTGTCAGTGGTTAAGTTTGTGTGTAGGCACTTTAAGAGGTATGTCTGTGACTCCAGCAGTCTTCCATTTCACTTAGCCACAGTCTCCACTAGTTTTACTGTCAGAATTTGTGGGGACTTCTCTTTCCATCACTCAAGCCCTGTTCTAGGGATTCTGGTATGGGGCTGGGACTCCTTGCTCCTCTTGATAAACCTCCACAGCCAAGAGACCCCCCCTTAATTTTTAATAGCTAAGCATGGGTGTTGGACAATCCCATTCCATGTCTCCTCCCCTCTGCCCATCTAAATGAGCTTCTTTTGTATGTCCTTAGTTATAAAATTTCTGTTCAGCTAGGCTTCAGGTGATTCTCAATGATTATTGTTCTGTAATTTAGTTGTAATTTTTGTTGTTGTAATGAGAGGAGGCAAGCACAGTGTTTACCTACTCCACCACCTTGACTGTAAGTTCACATCCCATTTTTCTGAATAGTATTTTTTTTAAAGAAAGGTTGTCTGATGTAACAATTTAGAGCATGAGCTTAGGGACTGATAAACCTGGGTTCAAATCTAGGCTTTGCCACTTTGTACTTGTGCTATCTTGAGCAAGTGTCATAACCTCTCTGTGTAACATTTTTTCTTATTTGTATAATATATTTAATAACACCTACTTTTCAAGAATGCTGTTACATAAAATGGCACATTATGTGCAAGGCTCCTTGTACATTCCCTGACATATAAACTTTTTTATATTTACACCTCATAGTTATAAAGTTAATGAGACTCTGCTAGTCTAGGTCTTCTTTTCATTCCATTTTATTTCTTTAACAAAAAGAATGGAAGGAAGGTGAGGAAAATAGGGGATGGTAAGGTAAAATACAAAGTGTGATGCACTTTACATTCTATTTCAAGTAAAATATTGCAGAACCCATACTTATTACAAGGTCATTGAGGAAAAATAGCTGTAGTGCTTGCTTAAGACTCGATATCAGCTATCAACCTCACCATAATCTACATATTGAAAAGCCCATGTATAACTATTTATATTACACCATACCTTTGTCAACTTGACCTGAGGCAATATGGTAGAATGCCTGCAGAGAATCCTTGGGTCATCACTTTGGCTCTCCTTTCTTTTAATTAATTGAGATTTGGGGAAACTAAGGCAGCGTGGAGAAGTGTAATCCATAAGGATTAAAGTGTTAGTCTATTTGGGCTGCTATAACAAAAAATACTATAGTCTGGGAGCTTAAACAACAAACATTTATTTCTTATAGTTCTAGAAGCTGAGAAACCCAAGATCAAGATGATGGCAGATTCTGTGTCTGGTGATAGCTCACTTCCTAGTGCATAGGTGTCTGTCTTCTGTGTCCTCCTATGGCAGAAAGAAAAAGGGAGCTTTGTGGGGTCTATTTTTGTAGGCAGTATTCACATTCATGAGGGCTCCATTCTTATGGCCTAACCATCTCCCAAAAGTCCCACCTTTAAATACCATCTCATTAGGGGTTAATTTTCAACATATGAATTTAGCTGAGACATTCGGTCCATGTTAGCTACCCTCTAAGATTTTAATGAAGATCTATAGCCATATTACTGTTACATTAGGACTCAGAAAAATAGAACCTATGGCCATTTTGGCAATTTTCTAGCTAAGAAACTATAAGCAAATGAGCGATTCTATTTAGTTTCTGACCCTGAGACTATGTACCAGCTATATCTGCTTCTTCTCTCTGTTACACTTAGTATCTTCAAACTATTTCTGGAGGATAATCTAGTTCCAAACTATCTAGGTGAAGGAGTACAGATTGAGGAAATATTAGGGGATGCTAAGAAGTTAAAACCAGCTGTTTTGGAGCCACGTGGGGATACCAGGAGTCTGCTATACTAAGATACTATAGCCCAGTTATATTTCAAAAACTCTCCTGGCTAACCTCACTTTCTTTGGGGACAGATTGCAACCATATTGTTCTCAAAAGTGCCATTCACTTTTCATATTGATTCTTTGTCAGTCCACCTATTTGTCATAAAACTGCTGTGGTGATTAAAGTTTAAGAATTGATGGTCATTTACGTGATGATATAGGAGCCTTTTGGAAGACAGATGCTATAAATACAGGATTTTTGTTGTGATTATTATTGTGACTGAATAATTAACCGCATTCTCATCTTTTATGGACTTCCTAAGGACTTAGGAGTAAATAAAAGTAAAGCAATTTGAGCTTTCTTTAAAAGGTACGTTATAAGTATAATGCATCCCTATTAGTGAAAGTGCTTTGGTAGTGCCCTCCAACTTTCTTCAGTATTTGTGGGCTTCATTGAACTTTTAAAAAATAAATAGGAAACTTCAATTGTTGTAGAAACTTTAAACATTATAGCATTCTAAACTAACACAAAGGATATTTTGACCTGCAGAAAGTGAGGAAGGACCAGTAAGATTGAATGACTTTGTTAAAATAACTCTCAAGAATATTCAACCTCAAAAAAGTAACAGTAATCTGTGTTGAATAGCTGTAGTGAGCAGAGATCATTTTAAAACAACTTTATTGAGATATAATTCACATAGTATAGAATTCACATATTAGAGTGTATAATTAAGTTGTTTTTTAATATATTCATGGAGTTATTCAAATAGTAGCACAACCTAATTTTAGAACATTTAATCACCTCAAAAATGAACTAAATACCCATTAGCACCAACTATCTCATCCTAGCACTAGCAAACCACTAATCTTTTTTTCTGTTTCTATGGATTTATCTATTCTGGATATTATTATAAATGGAATCATACAATATGTAGCCCTTTGTAAATGGCTTCTTTCAGTTAGCATAATTTTTTTCAAGGATTGTCAAGGTTATTGTATGTATCAGTACTTCATTTTATTGCTCTATGACATTGCATTGTATGTATATAGCATATATTGTTTATCTATTTATTAGTTGCTGGACATTTGAGTTATTTTTACATCTGTCTATTTTGAATAATGCTACTATGAGCATTCATATGTAAATGTTTGTGTTGACATGTTTTGAAATCTGGGAGATATATATCTAGGAGTAGATTTCTAGTTCATAGTTGAACTCTATGCTTAATGTTTTGAGGAACTGCCAATTTTTTTTCCAAAGTACCTGAAGCCCTTTACACTCTCACTTTAATGTATAAGAGCTCCAATATTTCTCCAGATCCTAACCAACACTTGTTATGTCAGTCATTTTTATTATAGCTGCTATCATGGGTATGAAATATTTCATGATGGTTTTTATTTGCATTTCCTTAATAGCTAACAATGTTAACCCTCTTTTCATGAGCTTATTAGCGATGTGAATACTTTATTTGGAAAAAAAATATTTATTCAAATAATTTTTCCATTTTTAAAATTGGCTCTTTTTGAGTTGTGTTTAGTTCTTTATATATTCTTTATACTAATCCATATTAGATTCATGACTTGCAAGTATTTGCTTTTATTCCATATGCTATCTTTGCACTTTCTTGAGGATACTGTTTATACACAAACATTTTTAATTTGGTAAAGTTCAATTTGCCTATTTTTTTTATCACTTGTGCTTTTGGTGTATCTAAGAAACTAATTTCTAAGCCAAAGTAATGAATACTGACCTTTATATATTCTAAGAATTTTTTACTTGTATAAAACAGACCTTTCATGTGTTTTAAGAAAGTGTTTGTGTATAGTGTGAAGTGAGAGTTCATCTTGGTTCTTTTTGCATTTAACCAAGTTGTCACAGTATCATTTGTTGAAAATTCTATACATTTTTCATTGAATGGTCTAGCCATCCGTCTGAAAATCAGTTGATCATATGTAAGAGCTGACTTGTGGACTCTCAATTCTATTTTATATATATTTATATACATATTTATATATAGTCTATTTTATACTAAAACCATATTTTTTGATAACTGTAACTTTGTGGTAAGTTTTAAAATTGAGAAGTGTGAGTCCTCCAGCTGAGGTTTTGTTTGTTTGTTTTTAAAATTATTTTGTCTATTCTGGGTACCTTTTATATGCATATGAATTTTAGGATCAGCTTGTCAATTTCTACGAAAAAGCCAACTGCAACTTTGATAGAGATTGTTTCATCTGTATATCAATTTGGGATATTGCCATATCAAATATTGTATTTTCTGATCCATATATGCCTTTTCACTCATTACATTTTCTTTAATTTCTTTTAACAATATGTTCTACTTTTCAGTAGATAATTCTTGCACTTATTTAGTTAAACTTATTCCTAAGTGTATAACTCTCTTTGATGCTATTTAAATGGAATTTCTTTCTTAATTTAATTGTTAGATTGTTTATCAATTTTACATTTCAATCATATATCCTAATAATGTGCTGAATTAATATTTACTTAGATACTAGTGTATTCCTTAGGTTTTTCTATATATAAAATTATGTCATCTACAAGAACAGATAGTTTTACTTGTGTAAAACTTTAATGCACTTTATTTATTTTTCTTGACTAATTGATAGCAACACCAGTGCAATGTTAAATATAAGTTGTATGACCAGACATGTTTCTCTTCTTCTCAATCTTAGATGGAAAACAATTAAATATGATGTTACCTGTTGCTTTTGTGGATGCTCTTTATCAGGATGAGGAGGTTCTCTTTTATTCCTGGTTTAGTGCTTTTATCATGAAAGTGTTGATTTTTGTCGAATGCTATTTCTATGTCTAATGAGATTTTGTATGCATTTTCCTTTATTCTATTAATATGGAGTATTATATCTTTTAAAAAATTAGTAATTATTTTAACTTTTTTTGTTTTATTAAGATATAATTGACTTATAGCACTGTATAAGTGTAAGGTGTTTAATATGATGATTGCAGTCATTTATATTGTAAAATTACCACAATAGGTGTAGTTAACATCTATCATCTTATATACATAAAAAAAGGTGAAAAAATTTCCTTGTGATGAAAGCTCTTGGGGACGACTCTTTAACAACTTTCAAGTATACCATACAGCGGCGTTAACTGCAGTTATTATATTGCACATTATGTCTCTAGTACTTATTTATCTTATTAAGTGCAAGTTTGTACAATTTGAACACCTTCATTCAATTACCACCCCCACAATGCACATATATACACAATCTCTGGTAACCACAAATCTGATCTCTTTTTCTATGATTTTTTTTTACATTCCACATATACATGAGATCATACAGTATTTGTCTTTCTCTGTCTGATTTATTTCATTTAGAATAATACCCTCAAGGTTGATCCATGTTGTCACCAATGGCAGGACTTCTTTCTTTTTTACAGCTGAATATTTTTCACAACTTCTTTATCCATTCATCTATGGACACAGACTATTTACATATTTTGGCTATTGTAAATAATGCTACTATGAACATGGGAGTGCAAATATTTCTTTGAAAACATGTTTTCATGGATATATTTCCTGAAGTAGAATTGCTCAATTATATGATAGTTCTATTTTTAACATTTTGAGGAACCTCCATACTGTTTTCCATAGTGGTTGTACCAATTTACAATCCCAGCAGCAATGCACAAGTGTTGCCTTTTATACAGATTCTTGCCAGCATTTGTTATCTCCAGTCTTTTTGACAATGACCATTCTAACAGAAGTGATGTGCTATTTCACTGTGATTTGATTTGCATTTTCCTTTTGATTAGTGATGTTGAACACCTTTTCATATACTTGTTAGGTATTCATATATCTTCTTTGGAAAAATGTCTATTGAGATCCTTGGCCCATTTATTAATTAGATCATTAGGTTTGTGCTGTTGAGTTGTATGACTCATATCTTTTGGATATTAATCCTTTATCAGATATATGGCTTACACATATATTTCCCATTCTGTAGATTGTCTTTATATTTTGTGGATTGTTTATTTTGAAGTGCAGAGATTTTTAGTTTGATGTAGTCTCACTTGTTTATTTTTAAAATTTTGTAACTTGGGCTTTAGGTGTTACAGAAAAAAAAAACTCATTGCCAAGTCCTATGTCAAGGAGTTTTTTCCTATGTTTTCTTTTAGGATGGTTTCTGGTCTTACATTTAAGTCTTTAATTTATTTCAAGTTAAATTTTGCAAATGGTATAAGACAGAGGTCTAGTTTCAACTTCTTTGCATGTAAATATCCAAATTTCTCAGCAGTATTTATTAAAGAGAATGTATTTTCTCCATTAAGTATTCTTGGATTCCTTGTCAAATTTTAATTGACCATAATATAACAGTTTATTTCTGAAATCTTGATTCAGTTCCATTGACATATGTGTCTATTTTATGCCAGTGTCATACTATTTTGATTACTATAGCTTTTTCATATAGCTTGCAATCAGGAAGTGTGATGTCTACTACTTTGTTTCTTCTCAGTATTGCTTTGGTTATTTGAAGTCTTTTTGGGTTCCATATGAACTTTTGAATTATTTTCTACTTTAGTAAAATGTGCCACTAGAATCTTAAGTGGGATTGTATTGAATCTATAGATGGAGTTGGGTTTATGGACATTTAAGAAATATGAATCCCTCCAATGCATGAACATGGATACTGTTCCATTTACTTGTGTCTTTCATAAATGTCTTGTAATTTTTAGAGTAGAGGTCTTTCACTTCTTTTGGTTAAATTTATTTCTATGTATTTTTGTTGTTTTTACTTCTATTGTAAATGGGATTGTTTTCTTTATTCTTATTTTCAGATAATTTGTTGCTAGTATATATAAACATTACTGATTTTTGTATGTTAATTTTGTATCCTGCAACTTTACTGAATTTGTTGATTAGATATAACATTTTTGGTAGAGCCTTTAGGGTTTTCTATATATAAAATCATTTCATCTGTAAATAGAAACAGTTTTATTTCTTCCTTTCAAATTCTGATGCCGTTTACTTCTTTTTCTTATCTGATTGCTCTGGCTGGGACTACCACTACTTGGTTGAATAGAAGTGGTAAAAGTGGGTGCCCTTGTGTTGTTCTCATCTTAGAGGAAAAGCTTTCATCCTTTCACCATTAAGTATGATGTTTACCATGAGTTTATCATACATGACTTTTTTTTTATTTTGAGGTGTTTCTTTTATACCTAATTTGTTGAGTTTTTAAAATCATGAAGATATTGAATTTTGTCTAATGCTTTTTCTGCATCTGCCGAAGTAGTCATATTATTTTCTTTTTTATCTATTAATGTGATGTGTCACATTGATTGATTTGTGTATGTTGAACTATTTTTACATCCCAGGGATAAATGCCACTTGATAATGGCAAATGCTACTATTCATGTGCTGCTGAATTTGGTTTGCTAGTATTTTAATGATAATTTTTACATTTATATTTATCATGGATATTGGCTTATAGTTTTCTTTTTCGGTAGTGTTCTTTTTTGATTTTGCTATCAGGGTAATGCAAACTTCATAAAAATGAATTTATGAGTGTTCCCTCTTGTTCATTTTTTGGAAAATTTTGAGGAAGATTGGCATCAATTCTTCTTTAAATGTTCAGTAAAATTCACCAATGAAACCAACTGGTCCTGGCTCTTTTTCATTGTTGAGAGATTTTAATTATTAATTTAATATTCATATGAGTGGTCTGTTGAAATTATCTATTTCTTTCTTATTCAATCTTAGTAGATTATATGCCTCCAAGAATTTTTCAATTACTTCCAGGTATTTTAATTTGTTGCTGCATAGTTGTTCAAAGTAGCCTCTTATGATACTTTTCATTTGTGTGGTGTCAGTAGTAATGTCCTCTCTTTCATATGTAATTTTGTTGAGTTGAGTCCTCTTTTTTTTTTCTTTAGTTAGTCTAGCTAAAAGTTTATCAAATTTATCTTTTCAAAGAACCAACTCTTAGTTTTGTTATTTTTTCATTTTATCCTGTTTTCTATTTGATTTATTTCTGCTCTTATTTTCACTATTTCCTTTCATCTGCTATATTTGGGCACAGTTTGTTTTTTTCTATTACCTTTAAGTGTAGACTTAGATTAGTTGAGATTTTTTTTTTAATTTCTCGATGTAGGTTTTTATTGCTATGAACTTTCCTTTTAGAACTGCATCTGCTGCATTCTGTAAGTTCTGATATGTTGTATTTTTATTTTTGTTTGTCTCAAGAAACTTCTTTATTTCCCCCTTTAATTTTTTCTTTGATATATTGTTTATTCAGGAGAGTGTTAATTTTCATGTGTTTGAGAATTTTCCAGTTTTCTTTTTGTAACTGATTTCTAGTTTCATGCCATTGCTCTCAGGGTATGAGTTCAGTCTTTTTGAATTTGCTACAACGTGTTTTGTCTCCTAATAGATGGTCTACCCTAGAATGTGTTTTTTGTGCACTTGAGGAGAATGTATATTCTGCTGTCATTTGAATGCTCTGTATATATTTGTTAGAATTTTTTATTTATAGTGTTGTTCAAATTCACTGTTTTCTTATTGAATCTCTGTATGACCTATCCATTGCTGATAGGAGGGTAGTAAAGTCCCCAACTATTATCGTATTACTGTTCATTTCTCCTATTAGCACTGTTAGTTTTTGCTTTATATAGTTAATTACTCTTATGTTGGACACATAAATATTTATAATTGTTATATGTTCTTGGTATATTGATCCCCATGTAATAGTTTTATTTGTCTCTTTTTACCATTTTTAGGTTAAAAATATTTTGTCTGATGTAAGTATAGTTGGCTTTGCTTTTTTGGTTATTTTTTCTTGAAATATCTTTTTCCATTCCTTTGCTCTTTAACTACGTTTGTCTTTTAAGACTAAAGTTCATCTCCTATGGACAGCACATTGTTGAATCTTGTCTTTTTAATCCATTCATTCATTTTATGTCTTTTTCATTGAATAATTTAATCAATTTACATTTGGAGTAATTATTGATAAGTGGTCTGCTGCTAAAGAACTTCAACTTTTACTTTTTCAGGAAATTATTTATCCCTCATTTATTTCTGAAAGAGTTTCTCCATGTATAGAATGCTTGATTGACATATTCAATATTTTGAATATCTCCTCCCATTCTTTCCTGGCCAAAAAAAAAGGTTCTATTGAGATATCCCATAACAGTCTTATGATGATTTTCTTGTATGCAACTTTCTTTTTTTCTCTTGCTTATTGCAAAATTCTTCCTTTGTCTTTGACTTTTGACAGTTCAACTATAATATATTTAATATAGCCCTATTTGGGTCCAACCTATTTGAGATTTTTTGGTGTGATGGAACTGGATGACCATTTATCTTCCCAGGTTAGGAAATTTCTCAGCTATATTGCTTTAAATATACTTTGTCTCTTTATCCTTCTTTTCTTCTTGAATTCCCATAATATGAATATTGTTTCTTTTCCTGTGTCTCATGAATCCTGTAGGCTTTCTTCATTCTTTTTCATTCTTTCTTTTACTCCTCTGACTGGGAAATTTCCAATGTCCTATACTCCAGGTGGCTGATCCTTTCATCTGCATGGTCAAGTCTACTTTTGAAATTCTAGTATATTCTTCAGTTTACTTGTATTTTTATTTTTTCTATTTTTTCAATTAGAATTGACATACAATATTATATTAGTTTCAGGTATACAACATAGTGATTAGACTCTTATATAACATACAAAGTGATCGCCCTGATAAGTCTAGTACCCATCTGACACCACACATAGTTATTACAATATTATGGACTATATTCTCTATGCTGCACTTTACATCTTCATGACTTTTTTAATTGGCAATTTGTACTTAAAATAATTTTAATGTTTTTAATTATAGTTGGCATACAATATTATATTAATTTCAGATGTACAACATGGTGATTAGATATTTATATAACTTATGAGGTGATCACCTCAATAAAGCTAGTACCCATTTAACACCATACATAGTTATTATAATATTATTGACCATATTCCTTATGCTATACTTTACATCCCAAAGACTGTTTTGTAACTGCTAATTTGTACTTCTTAATCTCTTCTCTTTTTCACCTATTTCCCAAAATTTCTCCCATCTGGTAACCATCAAAATGTTCCCTGTATCTTTGAGTTTGTTTTTGTTTTGTTTGTTTATTTATTTTGTTCTTCAGATTCCACATGTAAGTGAGTTCAGATGGCATTTGTCTTTCATTGTCTGACTTACTCCACTCAACACGACACCCTCTACATCCATCCATGTTGTTACAGATGCTAAGTTTTTGTTATTTCCTCATGGCCAAGTGATATTCCATGTTTTAAAGTTTGTCTAAAATAAGTATTGCTACCCCAGCATTTTTTTTATTTCCATTTTTATCAAATATCGTTTTTCATCCCTTTACTTTTAGACTGTCTTTCTATCTAAAATTAGTCTCGTGTAGGCAGTATAGTAAGGGTCTTGTTTGCTTATCCATTAAACCACACTATCGTTTGATTGAGGAAGTTAATCCATTTCGATTCGAATTGTCAATAGATATGTAGTTATTGCCATTTTTTATTTATATTTTTAATATTTTTTCTTCTTTTTCTTAAAGAACTCTCTTTAACATTTCTTGCAATACTCTTTTGGTGTTGATGCACTCTTTTAGGTTTTTGTTGTCTGGGAAGCTCTTTATCTCTCTTTGGCTTCTAAATAGTACCTTTATTTTGTAGAGCAATTTTGGTTGTGCAATGTGTTTAAGGAGAAACCATCTGAGAGTCTTATGGGAACTCCCTTGTAGGTGACTAATTGCTTTTCTCTTGCTGTTTGTAAGATTCTGTCTTTGTCTTTAACCTTTGGCATTTTGGCATGATGATGTGTCTCAGTGTGGGCCTGTTTGGATTCGTCTTGATTGGGACTCTGCATTCCTGAGCTTGTGTGTCTTATCTCTTTGCCAGGTTAGGAACATTTTCCTACTTTATTTATTCAAATAGGTTTTTAATTTCTTGCTCTCTCTCTTCTCTTTCTGGTACCCCTATGATGTGAATGTTGGTACACTTGATGTTGTTCCAGAAAACTGTACTTTTAGATTCTTTTTTCTTGCTGCTGTTCTAATTGGCTGCTTTTCTAAATACTGATTTGATCCCCTGCTTTATCTAATCTACTGTTTCTTATCATGTTTTTAATTTTGATGTATTTTAAATTATCTATTGTTTCTTTTGTTGCTTATGCTTTTGATATTATATTTAAGAAATAATTGCCAAATCCAATGTCATGAAGCTATTCTCCTATGTCTTCTAATTTTATAGTTTTAGCCTTTATGTTTAGACTTTTGTTCCACTTGAGCTAATTTTGTATACAGTGTAAGGTAAGGGTCCTCAGATCTAAAGTAAGGCTGTTATTTACACAATATAATTTAATCCTGTTTTTTTGATCCATTATTTCAATCTGTCTTTTAATTAGAAAATACAATCAAATTACATTTAAAATAATTACTTATCTTAAAAAAACTTTCAATTGCCATTATATTAGTTATTTTCTGTATGCCTTATGTTTTTATCCCTAATTTCCAGCAGTATTAACTTCTTTTCTGTTGTATTTTTTTGTAGTGACCCATTTTCATTTCCTTCTCATCTTTCATACATATTGTATAGATTTTTTGTAGTCACCATGGGGATTATCTGTAATGTCTTAAAGTTATACCAATCTATTTTGCTTTATTTTGCTTGTTTTATATTTGATAGTTTCTTTTATTTCTGTTATGCTTGATTTTAGGTTTTGCTTGTTTCTTTCCTTAGTTTTGAATATGTAAAACATTTACATGGTTCAGAAGTCAAAATTATTACAAAAAAAAGTTAAACTCAGAGACCTTGTCCCCATTTTATCCTTGTGTATACATGTTTTTTTTACTTCTACTCATGCTTTATTATATGTATTTGTACTTTAATTTAGCTATGTGTGTTTATTTATCTTAATTATTTTTTATTATGGTGACATTGATTAATGAAAGCTAGTAAGTTTCAGGTGTACAATTCAACAGTAAGGCATATATATATATATATATATATATATATATATATATATATATATATATATAATTGTATGTTCACCATCCATAGTTGGATTTCTTTCTGTCACCATATATTTGACGCCTTTTACCTCAACTACCTCTCTCCTCTCCCCTCTCCACCTCTGGTAACCAGTAATCTATTGTCCATGTCCATGAGTCTCTATTTGTCCTGTTAATTTGTTACTTTTATATACCAATCTATTTTAAATTGATACTTAACTTCAATTGCATACAGAAACATTATTCTTTTAGAGCTCTGGACACCCACTTTATTTTGCTGATGTTACAAATTACATCTTTATATATTATGTACCCATTTACATAAATTTATAATTAATTGTCTACCTTTGTTTTCATATCCTTGTAGAAAATTGATAAGTAGAGTTACAAGCCAAAAATTACAATAATACTGGTTTTAATATTTGTCCATGTATTTACATTTACTGGACGTTTAGGATTTCATATGGCTTTGATTTAATGTCTAGTATTTTTTGTTTCAACTTGAAAGACTCCCTTCAGCATTTTTTTTTCAGGGGCTGACCTAGTGATAATAAACTCACTCAATTTATGTTTATATGGAAATGTCTAATTTCTCCAACACTTTCAAAACACAGTTTGGCTGGATATATGATTCTCAGTTGACCTTTTTATTTTTTCAGCATTGCAACCAACTCCTTTCTTACCTGCAAGCTTTTGGCTAAGAACAACTCTAATAATCTGACTAAGATTATTATTGAGACCTCCTGTATATGATGAGTCACTTTTCCTGCTTTCAAGATTCAATCCTTGTCTTTGTCTTTTAACAGTTCGATTATGTGTTTCCATGTGGATTTGTTTCTATTTATCCTACCTGGAGTTTTAAAGCTTGGATTTCTATATCAATGACTTTCCACAAATTTCTGAATTTTTCAGCTATTATACTTCTTTAAATCATCTTTCTTCCACTTTTTCTTTCTCTTTTCTTTCTGGGACTTCTATAATGGTTGTGTTCATCTGCTCATTGATGCTCCAAAAGTCTCTTTAGTACTGTTCACTTTTTTTTAAATTCTTTTTTGTTTCTCAAACATGATACTATCAAATAACCTATCTTTATGTTCATTGATTCTTTCTTCTACCTCTTCCAGTCTTCTGTTGAACTTCTGTAGTAAAATTTTCATTTATTGTATTTTTTAGCTCCAAATTTTCTGTTTAGCTTTTTCATATTTTCTATTTATTTGCTATCATTCTCCTTTTGTTTATACATATCTCCCTGATTTTCCTTGATTTTTTTTTTTGGTCTATCTTTTTTTTTTAGTTTTTGAGCATATTTAAGATACTGGTTTTAAAATACTTTTTGAGTAACTTTGATGTCTGTGTTTCTTTGGGGACATTAAATGGAGATTTATTTTTGTTCCTTTAAATGGGAAAAGTTTTGATGTTTTTTTATTTATCCATAGTGTGACTTTTTTTTTTTTTAATTAGGCATTTGAAAAACAAAACAGCATCTTTTTCAGTCTTTGCAGTCTGGATCTGTGCAATTCAAGACTTTCACTAATTAGCCTGGTGTAATGGCTTAAGGTCTTTGCAGACCTTTTCTGAGCATGTGTCTCACCTGGTTCTATGTACTCGTTCTTTACTGATTTTCTTGTATGCACAACTATTAAATATTTTATTTTTTCAAAGAGTCTCACTACTGCTTCTAGAGTCCTTGGCTTGTCTCTTATATTTATCAATTCTTAATCTCTTTCTCAGGTGTATGTTGGTCTGTAGCCTTGCAGTTTTCTTGAATCTTGCCTGTTTCTTGCCCTAGCCTGAGATCTGAGCCATGTCTCTTTTGGCTATCTGAGCTCTGAGTTAGGAGCTAAAGTGACATATCTCTCAGGCAGCCCAAAGCCAGGTTAAAAGTTATAAATTCAGACTATTTTATTATTTCTGGTTTATATAAGGGGACTGGTGACCAGGCAAAATCTTTCCCTAAACCATATTATGCTGCACCAGGGAAGGAGTGTTACAAGTTCATATAAAAATGCCATGAAATTTCATACCTTTTCAAATGTGACTTTTTTTTAGCTTTTGCTTGGTGTAGATCTTTGACTAATTTCTAGAGTTACCATAATGTTATTCTTGTATGTTTTTAGTTGTTAATTTATTGGTTTTCATGGAATGATGAGGCTCTGGAGTTGTTTAGTCCTTGACCTTGTTAGTATCTCTCTCCTGTTTGTTGTTTGTTTTATTTAATTATAGAATGAATGTATCAGTCTATATAATGTTAATGCAACAAACAGCTAGGGTGTTTGATTTCTTTTAAATGCCTATCTTTTGGTTAAATGAAGAGCAATGTGTAAAGAAAGACATGGAACACCATGTTTAGTGTTAAAAACACTACTTCGGTCCAGCAAGGATTGTATCTTGATAACAGTAATAAATCTTTTGCTGTTGTTTAGGGAACTGATCTCTGAATACACATGTAAGAAAACATTTCATTTCAGTTGTAAAAGTATATTTAGAAATTAAAGGTAACATTTTACAATTTATTTTCTAAAGTTAATAAAGAAATTTTATATTTCCTTGAATGCTTTTTTTACATGAGTAGAAGATAACATTTTAAAATATGTTAGAAAGTATAATTTCAAGAGATCTAAATTTGTAATTGTATACTCCCCGAGGCATAATCAGAACATAATCTTTTCATATATTAATGTATATTATTTTACTTATATCTTTCCATGTATTTAATGAACACCATCTCTAGAATCAGTATGGTGAAATCAGGTTTTTATGTTATGTCTGAGTACTTTTTATAATTTCATTGCAACATCTTAGAATTCCAATTATCCTGATCTTAATCTCTAATGGTTTGTGAAATTTTAATTACTAAAATTATGCAGAAAAAATTTCAAATAGCATTTTGGTTGTCAACTGCAAGAACTTTCTGCTAGTAAACTTTTCTAAACACTAGCTTCATATAATTTAATAGAAAAAAATTCACATGCTTAAAAAAAAATGTAGTTATTTGGCCAAAGTTGTAATGTTGAAATTTCTGTGTATAAAGCTTATTTAATTTCTAAGAGTTTTTCTGGACTTTGTAGAGAGAAGAGGAGGAAATTTTTTCTAAATAAACCACTACATTTTTCCTTCTTTTTTCCAGACCACATTGTTTTCAACTTAAACCAACTCATTTCTGGTCCTCCAGTGCCTATTTGCACTCTTTCCTTTTGTTAAATTTTAGCAAGTGAAGCTGGTGAATAATAAAGGCCCAAGTTAATTCAATCAATCAGCCTATATTTATTGATTGCCTACCCACATGTCCAGCAGTGTCTTCTGTGCTTTATACCTCATAATTGAAAAACATCTAGGAAGTACTGCTTATTAAAACAGAATGATTTATAGGTTTTAATGCTCAACTAATACCATAACTAATGATGAAAAGCTGAAACATTGATTTGTGAATCTCTTGCTGCTGAACTTTGCTGAAAAACATGGTTATTACCTACTCTAAAGTAGTTCCAAGTCTGGGTTACCTCTTGTCTAAACTATTATAAAATTTTCTATACTTATTCAATTCATTATACACATTTAGCCAAATTAATCATCTTAATGTATACAAACATAGTTCTGACCATAGAACTAATTTCTTAAAAATTTTCAATGGCTCTCCATTTTTTACAGAATTAGATATAAATGTACCTTGGCATTCATGGCCTACATAAAGTTATTGTCTCAATCAAATTTCATTTAATGGCATGCTAATTAATAATATACTTAGTTTTCCTTGCTCACGCAAAGTATATTTCACATCGAAGCTTTACTAGATCCATAAACTAGTCTGAAAATTTTTAAATAGAATATCCCATATATGTGTGGAATTGTATTTATAACAAATAAATGATTTTTTGATGTATATTCCCTGTATGATGATAATAAAAGTAATTAAACTAAATTATTTTAAACATGATACTTTGTCTTTAATAATCTCATAGCCTAGCAGATATATCACAGCAGAGTTATATTTAGTATCTAAATTGTATAAAATGAAATATAATAAAAATTCCTTTAAAATTATTTAAAATATCCATCAAAGTGTTCTATCTACATTTGTATCTATATACTACTTTCTGTGAATGTATAACCATCTACACTAATGTGCATATAAAATGTATAAAAAATATTCTGACTTATGGTATCTATTTTAAGTATAACATTCCATGAGAAAGATAAATATATAATAATTGGATTTGTAAACCTTAAGTATCCATATGCTGTGACTCCAGTTTACATCCAAACAGGTGTGTTACCTCCTTTAATGTACCCACTCTTAGCTAAGAAAAGCAAATTTCAAACATTAGGCACTTCCTTGCATTCACATTCAGAATAGTGACTCTACAACTCTTCATTAGTTTGAACAAGGCAACCATTTGGAGAAGCAGTTTTATGATGGTCATAAAAAGACTATTCCAGTAATCTCTAGACTGTCTAGTTCTCATCTATTTCATGAACTAGACCTTTCTTTAAAGATATGTTTTATATTTATCTTCTCAATTTCTACCTCCTCTAACCTAGTTCCAAGCCTAGGTTACCTCTTGACTAAAGTACTATGAAAGTTTCTATACTTATTTAATTCATTATACACATTTATTTAAATTAATCATTGAAATGTATAAAAATACAGTCCTGACCATAGAACTCATTTACTTAAAAATCTTCGATGGCTCCTCATTTTTTAAAGAATTAGATATAAATGTATCTTGGCATTCATGGCCTACACAAAGTGATACAAACTCTCTAGTTCTAGGTTAACTGTCCATTCTCAAAGATATCCTATTCTTTTATTCCACTGTGCTCATACCATTATTTTCTCCTAGAATGCTCTCCTTTTTGTTTCTGTTTATTAAAATTCTGCTCACCTTTTAAGGTTCAGCTCAGATATTAATCCTCAAGTTGATGTAATTTTGCCATATCTTGAACTCCTATAGCACTTCATTTATTGTACTTTCCTTATGACACTTATAATAGTTTTCTTTGTATTAAAGCTATTCATGTACCTGTCTTATCTTTCCCTCTCAGATCATAGTTCTTGCCTTTTAGGAAATTATGTTTTACCCATTTTTTAAAATTTCCTGTAGCACCTAAATAAGCACCTAATATAGAAGAGATGCCTGATAAATATTTGAACAGAATTCATATATGATCTTAGAAAGTTACCTGTACTTATTTCAACAATGTTCAATTTGTCAAAAAAGTTTTTGAAGTTCTTTACAATTGTTTTAAGGGCCTGTAGGATTACCTCAATGCTGTTTAGGTGACAAATCTTTGTCATTTGAGGGGAAATTTGATTTTGGAAAATAGAATTTATTCTGAGCCACAGTTAGTGAATAATGTGGATTTTCAGTCTGGGCTGTTACATTTTCAGTTAATAAAAAGGAATATGAAATAATGAGAGAATCTCTGGGTGAGTCATGAAATGACAATTCCAAAAGAAAAGTTCCCAAGATGCTTTCAATAATGACAATATCATTGTAATGACTTTATACCTTCCTAAGTTTTCTACATTGAAGCATACAGTACTCATTTGGATGTGTAAGTGCTAATATATTTGTTAAATCAAACTTCTCTCCTTGTAGATTCACCTTGCATTTTCCAAACCAAAGTGTTGACAAATGTATTTGAAATTTAAATATTATTTAAATGAGAAGTATATTGCCCTATTCATTTGAAATACTGTATTTTATTGTTTCTGGTAAGAGAAAGTTTGTCATTACTATTGCATCAAACAAAACTTCCTAAATTGGAAAGAAACACATTTCTACAGTAACCATAACTCAAAAGAGCTTAGAAATTTAGCTACTAAGCCTGTTCTTGAGTTTTTATCAGAAGCATAGGAAACTAAAGAACATATTTAAAGTAAATGATAGAGTGTAGTTGAATATAGAATTTGAGTATCACATAACTGGTGCCTCAGAATTGTAAAATAAAAAAGTGAAACTTTATCTCATCCCAAATCTCATGAGATTTACAACATTAGTATATTAATGTGCTTATAAAAGTTTCTCATTTTCTTAGTTATGTACAATTGACTTAAACAGGAAACCACATTTTGTATTATTTTTTAATTATTTATTTTTATTATGGTGACATTGGTTAATGGAATCTAATAAGTTTCATCTGTACACTTTAACAGTAAGGCATATATATATATATATATATATATATATATATATATATATATATATATACACACACGCCTTGGTGTGTTCACCTCCATAGTTCGATTTCTTTCTGTTGCCACATATTTGACCCCATTTACCCTGTCTACCTTCCCCCTCCCCCAACACTCTAACCTTTGAAAATGACTACTCTACACTCCGTGTCCATGAGTCTTCTCTTATGCCTTTGTTGCTTTTAGGTTTATAGCACACATATAATTGATATCATGTAATTTTCAACTTTTTCTGTCTGGATAATTTCGCTTAGCATGAAGTTCTAGAAGTCCATCCATATTGTCACAAATGGCAGTATTTTATCTCTTCTTATGGCTTAGTAAAATTCTATTGTGTGTGTGTGTGTATGTATATGTGTGTGCGTGTGTGTGTTTGTGTGTGTGTGTATACATATATATCACAGCTTCTTTATGCAATCATCTATCATTTTTCAGATATAGGTTTTCAAGACTTTGGAGTATATATTCAGTAGACAGATTGCTGGATCATATGGTAGATCAATTCTTAGTTTTTTGAGGAACCTCCATACTGTTTTCCATAGTGGATGTACCCATTTTCAGTCCCACCAGCAATGTGTGAGTGTTCCTTTTTCTCCTCATTCTCTCCAACATTTGTTATTACTTGTACTGTTTGATTATAGCTGTTTTAACAGATGTGAGATGATATCTCATTGTTGTTTTTTTTTTTTTTTGGGCATTTCCCTAATAGCTAATGATGATGAGTATCTATTCAAATATTTGTTGACCATTTGTTTGTCCTCTTGGGAGAAGTGTCTATTCAGATTATCTGCCCATGTTTTGATTGGATCATTTGTTTTTTGTTGTTGTTGTTGTTATTGAGTTGTATGAGTTCTTTGTGTATTTTGGATATTAGGGCTTTATTGGAGGTGTTGCTTGCAAATATATTTACCCATTCAGATGGTTGTCTCTTTACCTTGTTGACAATTTCTTTTGCTGAGCAGAAGCATTTTAATTTAATGTAGTCCCATTCATTTATTTTTGTTTTTTCTTCCCTTGCCTTTGAAATAAAATTCATAAAATCTTCCGTAAGTCCAACATTCTTGAGTTTAGTTCCTATGTTTTCTTTTATGCATTTTACTGTTTCAGTTCTTATATTCAGGTCCTTAATCTATTTTGAGTTATTTTTGCTGTGTAGAGATAGACAACAGTCTAGTTTCATTCTTTTGCAGGTGGCCTTCCAGTTTTTTCAGCACAATTTATTGAAGGGGCTTTCCTTTCTCTACTGTATGTTTTAACTTTTTTGTTGAAAATTATTTGCCCATATAAATATGGGCTTACTTCTGGACTCTCGATGCTGTTCCACTGGTCTGAGGGTCTGGTTTGCTGCTAATACCATGCCGTTTTTATTACTGTCGCTTTGTAGTATAATTTGAAGTCAGGCAGAATAATGCCTCCAGCCTCGTTCTTTTTTCTCGGGATGGCTTTGGCAATTCGGGGTCTTTTGGACTTCTATACAATTCTGATGATTTTATATTTTATTTTTTTGAATGCTGATGGGATTTTGATTGTGATTGCATTAAATCTGCATAATGCTTTAGATATTATGGCCATTTTAACTATGTTGTATCTTCCAATTCAATAACGTGGAATATCTTTCCATTTCCTTGTATCTTCTTCAATTTCTTTTAATACAGTCTTACGATTTTTAATATATAGGTCCTTCACATATTTCATTAAATTAATTCCTAGGTATTTTATTCTTTTTGTTGTAATTACATAACAAAATTTTTTCCACTTCTTTTTCTGATGCTTCATTATTAGAGTATAGGAACGCTATGGATTTTTTAAACATTGATTTTGTATCCAAACACTTTATTTACTTATTCTTTCTAGCAGTGTTCTTGAGGAGTCTTTAGGATTTTCTATATAGAGAATCATGTCATCCACAAATAGTGACATTTTGACTTCTTCATGTCATTTTTGGATGCCTTTTATATCTCTCTTTCCTTATTGCACTCGCTATGACTTCCAATGATATACTGAATAACAGTGGCAATAGTGCACAAACTTGCCTTGTTCTTGATCTTAGAGGGAAGTTTTTTAGTTTTTCACCATTAAGTATAATGTTGGCTAAGGGTTTGTCATAAATGGCCTTTATTATGTTAAGGTACTTTCCTTCTATACTGATTTTGTTAAGTGTTTTTAACATAAATGGATGCTGTATCTTGTCAAAGGCTTTTTCTTCATCTATTGATATGATCATGTGATTCTTATTTTTTAATTTGTTTATGTGGTATATCACATTAATCCATTTGTGTACATTGAACCATCCCTGTGTCCCTGGGATGAAGCCCACTTGATCATGGTATATAATCTTTTTTAATATTTTGCTGTATTCCATTCAGTAGTATCTTATTTAAGATTTTTGCATCTGTTCATGAGGGATATCAGTTTGTAGTTTTCTTTTCTGTGTGTTATCTATACCACATTTTAGTAGCAGGGTAATATTGGCCTCATAAAATGAGTTGGGAAGTATTGCCAGCTGTTTAATTCTTTGGAAGAGTTTGAGGAGAACAGGTATTAAAACTTCTTTGCATGATTGGTAGAATTCACTGGTGAAGCCATGTGGTCCTGGACTTTTACTTTTTGGTAGGTTTTTGATAATTGTTTCAATTTCCATGCTGCCTTTCTCTTTTCCTTTCTCTTTGTCTTTAGTGAGTCTAGCCAGCGGTTTGTCAATTTTATTAACCTTCTCTTTTTTGCATTTGCTTTTTCTATTGATGTATTTGATTTCAATTTCATTTATTTCTGCTCCAATTATGATGATTTCTGTCTTTCTGCTCTCTTTAGGCTTTATTTGTTCTTCCTTTTCTAGGGCTTTTATTTTTTTTACGATGAAGCGTTAAATTTTTTATTTGGGTTCATTATTGTTTTTAGTGACAGACCTTTAATGGTTTGAACTTTCCTCTTATAACCACTTTTGCACTGTCTTAAAAATTTTGATATGTTGTACTATCATTATCATTTGTCCTATGTATAAGGTTTCTTCTCTGACTCAGTTATTCTTCAGTAGCATATTGTTAATCTCCATATATTTGTGGTTCTTTCTGCTTTCTTTCTGCAGTTGATCTCTAGTTTCAAAGCATTATGATCAGAGAATATGGTTAGTATGATTTCAACCCTCTTATATTTGTTGAAACTATCTCCATGTCCTAGTATGTGGTCAGTCCTTGAGAATGTTCCATGTGCACTAGAGAATGTATATGGAGCTGTTTTGGGATGGAAGGCCCTGTAATGTCAATTATGTCTACTTGGTTTAATGTGTCATTTAAGGATGTTATTTCCTTATTGATTTTCTGTTTGGATGATCTGTCCATATCCGACAGTGGGATATTTAGGTCACCTATGACAATAGCACTTTGGTCTGTTTCACCCTTTAGTTCTATTAGTAATTGCTTTATATATTTCAGGGCTCCTTGATTGGGAGCATAAATATTAAGAAGTGTTATATCTTCTTGGTGCATTATTCCATGTATCATTATGAGGTGTCTCTCAGTATCTTTATTTACCTTTTTTTTGAAGTCTATTTAATTTGATATTAATACCACTACTCCTGCTTTTATCTGAGTGCATTTGCTTGAAATATTATTTTCCAACCTTTTACTTTGAGTTTATAATGGTCTTTGGAGAGGCTCAAAATAGGCAAATCTTCCATACACTTTCCAGGCTGGTCACTCTTCTCTAATCTCCTGTTTTTCATTGACATACCAGCATTTTATATTCTCAAAATATATAACATCCATGTTTAAAGAAATTGAATTAACTATATTTATTATATCTGTCATTTCTATTATTTTATATGTAGGTTCTCAGTAATTTCTTTTTTATTTTTTTCTGTTCATTTGGATTAACATATTTTCTATATGAACTTTATATAGCCAGTTTTAAATTATCGTAATCTAAAATGGTTGGGTATCTCTATTTCTTTAAGATTATAATATGTGATTATTTTAGCAGATTTACTTCCTCCAATGAGACTAGCAATCAATCTACTTTACAAACATTATATTATATATCAATTGTTAGTGGAAGGACAAGAAAGTATACATTTTTAAGATTTTTTTGTAGAAATTTTGTTATTAATCTCAGTTCAACATTTTAAAAATTAAATTATTCAAATTGTCTCATGACTCTCAGGTATTACAGTTAATTGACATTTTACTGTAATGGGATTTTAGCTTGAGTAAAGTTTTTAAAATTTTTTTCTTAAAAAGTATTATTTGGATTTTATATCTTTTTTAAGCCTATCCTTAGCATTTCATGTATTCTGAACTCAAAGCAAAATGATGTCTAGTGGCCAGAGATAGTAATAATTTACTCTATTTGAATAATTGATGATATTACTTTACTATTTATATGACTATTTGATCATCACCCTAAGTAGGCATAATAGTAATTCATGGGTCTTTACTGAATATGATTTATCAAATCCAATAAATTCTTGATTTCTGGATACCACATTCCCAATACTACTTCTTAGCAAGGCTGATTGGCTTGTCAGTCTCTCAGGGATACATGTTATTAGGAGGGAAGTAGAGGGTAAGTGGAGAATTATTCTCAAACCCTTGTGTGTCCCACTAGAAAGCATGGTTAAGTCCAGGCTAACCTGATCTACAGCTCTCAGGACCACCTTAGTCTCTAAACACTCCTCAGAATCCAATTGGAGTAGCACCTATCTCCTTGTGTGGCAGTGCTGATATAAGAAGATGTCGCTGGCTATTTGCCATAGTAGTTTCTAATTTAAAATAAACATGCAGTTATGTAGGATGAATAAGTCTACAGAGCTAATACACAGCATGATGTCTATAGTTAATGATTTATTATTGTAACTCACTTATTCTACAGAGCACTGCATTTTTATTATGAGAATTTTATTATCCATCAATTTCCAAACCATACTTCTAGACCTCTGCAATGCTCTAGAAAATTTATTTAATATTCAGGGGAACTTTATACTACTTCTAAAATTTTCCTATGAAAGAAGTCCCTTTAAATCTATTTCATTCAATAAGGTGACAAGATTGTCTATGTTGGGGATATGATCTGAGTGCAGACCTATATTGAAGTCTTATATGAAATATTTGGTGTTGATCAGCATTCCAAGTAGTAATAATGCATACCTTACTGAGATTTCATTTGTTGTTTTCACAGGTTTCAGGAAACCTTACTGTGCCTTGGATTACAGGGAGTTCTAGAAAAAGAGCAGTAAGTAATCTTTCACTTAAAGCAGCAAATGGGTTTTCCCCCTGTGTTGTTAGTAGGAGTAGTAGGAGTGCCATTGAGAAAACTGTCATGATATTTGTAAGTTTGGCATAACTGAACCTCAGTAAGACTGCATCACCTCAAAGAACATATTTGAGATCATATTATTTATATATAATACAAAGGTAACCTTAAAATGCAGTAATCAGTGCACTGTATAAACTTTGAGCAGGTTTTTACTGTTTTAAAAAGCATTCAAAGGTAATTAATAAGATATACATTTTCTTTGTATAATTACCCAAGTTAATTTGATTGTGTATTTGAACCATGATTGTTATAAACATCTCAATCAACATTAAATAATTTACATTATTATTAATGCATTTTGGTATTTAGCAGTGATGAATAACATATTTTAACAATATTATTTTGTTTTTATACTATAACTGTTATGATTTTTATAATGTTAATATAACCAATTTTAATTAAAATTGTGTTGTCTCAAGGAATCTCATTCAGTTGGTCTGTGTAGGCCCCATAAATCTTTATTTTAACAAGTACCTCAGGAGATTTTGATGTGAATGATCTGTAGATGGGAAATTGTTTAAAGATTTTAATCATAAAAGAGACGTGAGTAGGATTATATAGACTTTTTTCACTTCTCTTCTCCACAAAGTAGAACTATAAACTGTGAAAGTAATACAGGAGGTCACCAAAGGAGAACCCTGAAAGGTGGAAAGAAGACAACTGGTTGGGGACTTTAAGACTACAGGGTATTTTGTCCCCACATAACAACAGAAGTTGACACAGGCCAGGCATTTCATGACCCCCAACCTAACAAGAGAAGACAACTTGGATAGACTAATTCCTCTCACTGATGGGATGGAAGTCACACAAACTTAAAGTGAGCTTAGCAACATTGGCCCAAGGAGATCAGTTGGAAATCTCAGTAACAATAAGCAACCAGGAGAAGTGCTCTCCTTTCCTGCTGAGCCTGAACCTAACCTCCCTTACCTGGAGACACCAGACAGCAATACCAAGGGAGATACTGCCACAAAATGTAATCTGACCCAGGAAGCTTCTTTGTCCCTGTAAGTCAGAGAATTCTTTCTCCCACTTAGAGAACCAGATGGCTTGGTTAGTACCAGCAAGTACAATCTGGATATAATAAGCACCCATACCAGGAAGTGCGCTATTCATCCCTGAAAGATGGAGAATCTGTTTTTCCACCTAGAGACATTGGTCTGTTGGATGACACCAACAGGGGGATATTCCCACAATAATCCCCTGAGCTAGAGAAGGTTATTTGTCCCTTAAGATCGTAACAATAAGGATTATTGGAGCCTAAGTGGTACCAGACATATCAAGCAATTAAACTATCAAAAAGTTCTGAAAATAAAATATTATTGGAACCACAACCCATAAAAATAGGCCATGACTTGTGTGCTAAACATAACTGGGTGGCTGCCTGATAAAATAAACAAAATAAATAAATAAAACCAAAATCTCCTAAATAATGGCCAAAGTGTCCAGTACACAACTGAAAGTCACCCATCATACCAAGAATCAGGAAAATCACAACTCAAATGATAAAAGACAATCCACTGAGGTTAATTAGGTAATTGAATTATCTGACAAGGATTTTAGAGCATCCATTATAAAAATGCTACGCTAAGCAACTACAAATTACCTTAAAACAAATGAAAAGCTAGAAAATCTCAAAAGAGCAATCAGTTATAAAAGAACTAAATGAGAATTATAGAACTGAAAAATATAATAACTGAATTAAAAAAAAAATCTTGCTGGATGACTCACTATTCAAATGATGATTAAAAAAATAGAATCAAGGAGCTTGAGGACAGATTAATGGAATTTACCTAATTGGACCAACGTAGAGAAAGTAGTCTAAAAATAATAAACAGATCCTCAAAATTCTGTGGTAAATAATAAAGATTCAATATTTGTATCATTAGAGTTACACAAGAAGAGAAAGAGAATAAGACTGAAAAGATATTCAAAGAAATAATGGCTGAAAGCTTCCCAAGTTTGGATCAAAATATAACACAAACCTACACATTCATAAAGCTGAGTGAGCTCTAATTAAAATAAATGCAAAGACATGCACACCCAGACACATCATAATCAAACTTCTGAAAACTAAAGACAAAGAAAAAAAATCTTAAATGTAGTGAGATAGAAATGATGTATTACCTGTGGAAAGACACCAATTCAAATGACAGTGGTGGATTTCTCATCTGAATCCTTGGAGGAAAGAAAGGCAATATTTCACATGTTGAAAGAAAATAACAGTCAACCAATAATTCTATTTGTAAAACTGTTTTTCAGGAATAAAGAAAAATAAAGACATTCTCAAATAAAAAATAAAAATCAAAAACAAAGAATTTGTTGACAATTGAACTACTATAAAAGTATGACTAAAGAGAGAAAGAAAATAATAGAAGAATCTTGAGGTACCAAGAAGGAAGAAATAACAGAAAGAGCATAAATATGTTTATCTTATCCCTCATGAATTTTCTACTTCATAGTAGATGATTGAAACAAAATTTATAGCACCATCAGTCTGATGCTCAAGACAATGATACTTAAAACTGGGGAAGGTAATGGCACCTAAACAGAAGTAAGATTTTCACATTTCACTGGAAGTGATAAAATACTAATGCCAATAAGTGATGACCAGTTACATTACGTCTATAGTAATAGCTAGATTGACCACTACAAATGATATACAAAATGATGCACTCAAAAAATCAAAATGGAATTCTAAAATATTCAGGTAACATTAATGAATGCAAGAAAAAATAAACACAATAATGCAAAACAGAGGAAACAAAACAAATATTAAAATGACTGGCATAAGCCCTAGTATATCAATAATCATTTCAAATATACATGTACAAAGTAAAAGGTAGATATTGGCAGAGTCGATTAAAACATTTTTCATGCTGTTTATATGAAACTTGAAATTCAGTTGCATAGGTAGGTTGAAAGCTGAAAGAGAGGGAAAAATATAGCATGCAGACAATCATGAAAACCAAGTGGCCATGTCAATATCAAATAAAATAGACATGAGAACAAATAAAATTACTGGGGACTAAAAGGGCATTACATATTCTACAGTGATCAGTCTACCAGGAAGACATAACAATAGTAAAAGTATACACACGAAACAAGAAAGCTTCAAAATATATGGAGCAAAAACTGATTCAGTAGGCAGAAACTGACAAATTTACAATCATAGATGGAAACTTCAACACCATCTTCTCATAAACTGACATAACTAATAGACAAAATAAATATGGACAAAGAAGATTTGAACAGTGCAATTAACCAACAAGATTTAATTAAAATATATAGTACATATATGTATAAAACACCACACCTAGTTAAAAAAAGAATATACATTTTTAAAGGACCCATGGAACATTAACCAAGATACACCTTATCCAAAACCACACAAAAAATCTCAATAACTATAAAAGATTGGAATTATACAGAATGTGTATTCTGACCATAATAGAGTCATATTAGAAATCTGTAAAAGAAATACAACATGGACATTAACTAACTATATAAAATTAAATACTATGCTTCTATGTAATTCATGAATTAAGGAGGAAATCTCAAAGGAAATAAAAATACATAGAACTAAGTGAAAATGAAAATACAGCATATGAAAACATGTTGGATATAACTAAAGCAGTGCTGAGAAGGAATTTTGCAACCCAACATCCTTACATTGGAAATGAAGAAAGGACTCAAATTGATCATCTAAGTTCATATTTCAAGAAACTAGAAAAAATGAGAATGAAATAAACTCAAAGTAAACAGAAGGAAGGGAATTATAAGAGTGGAAATAAGTGAAATTGAAAATAAGCAGAGGATAGAGAAAATTAATGAACAAACAAGCTGATTCTGGGAAAAATCAATAAAATTGATAAATCTCCAGCACAGCTAAAAAAAAATATTAAACTGAAGCTAGGAACACAATTCTGAAACTACTACAATACTCTAAGCAAGAAATGATGGAGATCTGAACTAAAGCAGTAGCAATGAGCATAGAGAGGGAAGCAATAAACACAAGAAAATACTGAGATAAATTACTGGACTCAGTTACTGATTTGATCAGTGGAGAGAATGAATGAGTAGCTGAAATCATAGATGATTTCTAATTTTTTCTATGGTCCTAGGTAGTGGAAGTACCATTCACCGAAATAAGGAATAAATAAGAAATGCATTTGGAAAAAAGACTCATACAGACTCAGAGTTCCTGAGGTTGGGAGGGGTTGTTACAGTGAACTATCACACTTGCATGTTCAAAACCTCTTACATGCACACATACACCCCTTTCAAGTCCCTTTTCTCTTTAGCTTCTATGTTCATTCCTTCATCATTAGTGACTTTTCTATATCAGTTTCTATAACACAAATGATCTAAGATTGATGCTGTAGAGTTACTGTGGCACCCCTGTCTCTATTGCTCTTCATTTCATCTTTCTCAGCTAACTTTTCCTAAAAAACATATTTCACTGAGATGAAGCCTGAGAATGTGAATGCTTAGTCATAATAACTGCCATTCATGTATTCGGTTCAGATATTGATTAGAGTGTTTACTACTATACAGTTCAATACAGTGGCCACTAGCACATGCAGCTAAGCTGTTGATTAATTCTAATGTGGCTAGTGCAACCAAAGAACTGAATTTTCACATTTAATTTAATGTAATTATGTTAAATGTTCAATTAAAATTTAAAATCTGATACACGGACTTCTACTTTTGGCCTAGGTAGAGTAATAGAGACTGGATTTATGCTTCTAGCTGAAATGACTAGAAAATTGAACTAAATTTGTAAAACAACAGCTTTCAAAACACTGGACATCAGGCAACTGTATTAGCTATCTTTTGCTGCTTAACAATTATCATAATATTAGCAGCCTAAAATAACATGTATTTATTATCTCACAGTTTATTTGGGTCAGGAGTCCAAGCAAGGCTTACCTGGATTCTGCTCAGAGTCTCACAAGGATGCAATCAAAGTGTTAACTAGGCTATATTCACATGTTGAGGCTTGAATGAAGTTGAATAAGCTTCTAAACTCAGATCATTAGAACAATTCCTTTCCTTGTGGCTGTAAGACTGAAGCCCTGTCTTCTTGTTGGCTGTTAGCTGAAGGATACCTTTATGTGCTAAAAAAGTCTGCCCACAGTCCTTGAGGCCAACCTTAGTTCCTAGAGGCTACCCACAGTCTTAGTTGCCCCCAATACTTTCTTGTCATGTGGGCTTTAAAAAAATGGCCACCTTTTCAAGCCATTAAGGAGAGTCTTTAGAGTGAGTCTGCTAGCAAGACATAGTCTTTTATAATGTATTGTAAACACAAGAGTGACACCTCATCATCTTTGCTATATTCTGTTGGTTAAAAGCAAGTCATGGGTCCCACCATACTCAGAAGGAAGGGACTATATGAAAGCATGAAAAACAGGTGGTGGTATAATGAAGTTTTCTCCTTGGAGATTACCACAGGCAATGAATGAAAGTGATGCTAAAGCTTCCTGGCCCATGTTGCTTCCTTGAGATAGTCACCAGACTATGATGCAGGGAAAAGAAGCACAGATGGAGCTTGGAAGGACTCCTTGAGTTGAGGAGATGAAGCTAAGAGTCCAGGGAAAATAAGATGACTGAAGTTTTCAGGACAGCTACACAGAAGAAGAACTCATGAAATCTGCAGAAGGTTATCTTTTAAAGTCGACTGACTACTAAGTACCCATGGAGAAAGTAAATCTAGAAAAAGAACCATCCCAAAATATTATATCCAAAAATTCTCAGTGCTTATGTGGGTTATGAATAGTACTTTTTCCCATCGGCCAGACTGGAGAATTTCATAATTTGTTGGCCATTGTGTAAGACACACAGAAGGCTCTTTGCAAACTAAATACCGCTCTTACTCTGCCTAACAAAACCTAAAAGCAAGTCTAGGAAAAATCAATCAGTTTCCAAGTAACCTATTGGAATTCCAGAACAAAGCTAAATCTTATTATAAGAATATGAACATATATAACACCCAACAAGGTAAAATTTACGGAGTTTGTCATCTGTCAAAAATTACTAGAATGCAAAGAAGCAGGAAATTATGACCAATGATGAAGAGAAAAATCAGTTAAATTAAAATGACCCATAACTAACATACATGTTAGAATTAGCATACGGGGATATTAAAACTATTATCATACCTCTATTTCATATATTTTAAAAGTTAAGTGGCAGTGTGAAAGATACAAAAAACATAAATACAACTTCTAGAGGTCAAAAGACAATGGTGGGAAACACACGGGTTGAGATTAATGGAATATTGGATGTTGCAAAAGAAGATTAGTGACCTTGAAGGCCAAGCAACAGAGAATATACAAAGTGAAAAACACAAAAAAGATAATTTAAAGAAAAAGGGGGCGGGCATGTTTCAGCCATGATGACAGAGTAGGTAAACACTATGCTTGCCTCCTCTCACAACCACATCAAAATTACAACTAAACTACAGAATAGCCATCATTGAGCATCACCTGAAGTCTACCTAAACAGAAGTCCTACAACTGGGAACACACAAAAGAGGCCACCTCGAGACTGGTAGGAGGGGCAGAGACATAAAATGGGCTGGTCCCACATCCGCATGTAGTGGTTGAGAATCAGGAGAAATAGAACAACTGTGGAAGTGCCCCACAACCTATGGCTGTGAAAACCAGCAAAGATTGTGACTGTGAGATGAAGGACCTCTGGAGTAGCAAATGTTTCTCTTAAAAGGGCCTGTGAAAGGACTTACTCGCTGATGGACTCACTCACTCTGAGCTCCAGCCTTGGGGCAGCCCCTTAAAAGGTGCCAGCAACATACGAGGAGTAACTGAGTTGTCTGGCTTCAGAGTGAGGGCCGGAGGGGCAGCTTTCTCCCAGACAGAATTACTGGCAGATAGTATTGTTCCTTTGTTGAGTCCTCCTCTACCAGACTTGCAGACCCAGGCATGCACCATATCTGAGTCTCCAGCAATGTAGCTAACACTGGTTGCCCTGCCCTGGTGATTCCCTGAGGCCTCACCTCTTCCAACTTGTGGACCCACCCAAGCTACCTCCAGTGCCTTTTTCTATACAAACAGCTTGTCTTGATTCATGCTGCAGAATTTTTTAAAATCTGTCAAAGGTTTATATAAAATAAACAGGTAGCATCTGGCTTTGGCATTCCCCAAACCTCTTGATGAGCAGCCCCAAGTCTGGCACTAGCAGCAGCCGGCCTCTGTTTGAACCTATGCCTCTCGAGGTACATCCAAGCCCGAAGTGGGTGGTGGCCCTCTGTGGATTGCTTGGTGGCTATTGTCTGGTGGCTCCGGGCAGGGCACAGACTACAGCTGAATTTGACCTGTGCAGGATTCCTCCCAGGAGGCCCCAGTCTGCAGGCCCAGTGGTCAGCTTCAGTCTGAGTCGGAGGACCACCTGGGGTCACATCAAAAGACAACACATCCAAAAGACAGACAAGGCAGGCACTAGAGCCCTGCCAAAGTGAATCCTGCTCTGTACCCTGCACAACAGCTTCTCCATTGGTTATGGCCAGTCATCACAAGCAATCAGCCCAAGAGTCAATCCCTCCCACTGATTAAAAACAGCAACCAAGGCTCAACTACAATAGGAGGGCACACACAACTCATACAAGAGACATATCTGGACCACCTGGCTAAGATGACCAGGAAATACTGTGTCACTGGGCCCCACAGCACATCTACTACATAAGACCAGTTTACTAAGATTGAGAAATATAGCAGCCTTATCTAACATAGAAACAAACACAAGTAGGCAGCCAAAATGAGAAGATAAAGAAACATGTCCCAAACAAAAGAACAAAACAAAGCTCCAGGAAAAAAAAAAAACATAATGGAGACAAGTAATCTAACAGATGCAGAGTTCAAAACACTTGTTATAAAGACGCTCAAAGAACTTAAAGGAGGAACTCAGTGAAAATTTTAATTGAGATAGAAAACATAAAAATATAGATAGAAAACAAAAAAGAACAAGTCAGAAATGAAGAATACCATAACTTAAATGAAAAATATCTTATGAGGAATTAAGAGTAGATTACATGAAGCAGAGATTGAATCAGTGATTTAGAAGATAAGGTAGCAGAAAATATCTAATCAGAAAGCAATAAAAGAATCTAAAAATATGAGGGTAGTTTAGGAGGTCTCTGGGACAGAATCAAGCATACTAACATTAGCATCATAGGGATACCAGCAAGAGAAGAGAGCAAGAAATTAAAAACCTATTTCAAGAAATGATGAAGGAAAATTTTCCTAACCTGGTGATTAGCACAAAGATGCTACCACCAAGACACATCATCATTAAAATGCCAAAAGTTAAAGACAAAGACAGAATCTTAAAAGCAGCAAGAGAAAAACAATTAGTTACCTACAAGAGTACTCTCATAAGTCTCAGTAGATTTCTCAACAGAAACTTTGAAGGCTAAAAGAGATTGGCATAAATATTCAAAATAATAAAAAGTAAAGACCTACAACCAAGATAACTCTACCCAGGAAAACTATCAATTTTAAATGGACAGACAAAGAGCTTCCCAGACTGAAAAAAAAAAGAGCTAAAAGAATTCATCATCAACAAGCCAGCATTTCAGGAAATGTTAGAGGGATTTCTTTAAGAAGAGGAAAGAAAAGAAAAAAATGACCAAAAATATGAATAATAAAATGGCAATAACTATATATTTATCAATGATTACTTTAAATGTAAATGAACTAAATGCTCCAATCAAAAGATAGGGTAGCTGAATGGATAAGAAAACAAACCCTTACATATGTTGCCTACAACAGACTCACTTCAGATTAAAAGACACACAAAGACTGAAATTAAAGAGATGAAAATGTTTCATAAAAATGGAAACAAACTAACAAAACAATGGAGTACCAATTTTTATACAAGACAAAATAGACTTTAAAACAAGGACTATACCAAGAGACAAAGAAAGACTCTGTGATCCCACATCTGGAAATTTATTTGAAAGAAACCAAAACAGTACTTTGAAGAGACATGTGCATCCATATGTTCATTGCAGCATTATTTACAATAGCCAAGATATATAGGCCACCTGTGTATTTATCAATAGATGAATGAGTAAAAATAAGAGGTATGTATACACATTGCAATATTACTCAGCCGTGAAAAAAGAATGAAATCTTGCCGTCTGCAACAACATGGAATAACCTAGAGAGTCTCATGCTTAGTGGAGTCAGAGAAAGACAAATGTCACATGTGAAATCTAGAGAACAGGATAAAGAAACAAACAATAGATACAAGCTTATAGATACAGAGAGCATTTTGATGGTTGTTAGATTGGGGAGTGGGGGAATGGGTGAAGGGAGAGGAAATTAAGGGGTACAAATCTGTAGCTACAAAATAGTCTTGTAGGTTTAGAGAAGAGAATGGGCAATACAGTCAGAATTATTGTAATAACTATATATCATTTCAGATGGATACTGGACTTATTAGGGTGATCATTTCATAAGTTATATAAATGTCTAATCACTGTGTTGTACACCTGAAACTAGTATAATATTGTATGCCAAGTACAATTGAAAAAATAGAATATAAAAATAAAAAAAATTAAAGTATCTGTTCAATGTGGATTAATTTCAAGCAGCCCAATATATGTGCAATTGAAGTCTCCCAAAGATTTGGAGGGGGGGATAAAAAAAATCTTTGAATAAATAATGTATGAAAATGTTTCAATTGTGATGAAGTTATAAACATAAAGATTCAAGAAACTCAATGAAGCCCAAGTAGAAGAATCAGAAAGGCATATTAGTTTTTTTAAAAAAATTACTCAATACCATTGGCAAAGAGAAAAATTTAAAGCAGCCTGAGAAAATCTACATGTTGTGAATAGAGAAACAGCAGGTTTCTCATCAGAAAAAATATAAATGAAGAGACAGTGACACCATATCTTTAAAGTAATGAAAGAAACACTGTCGACAAGACTATTAAATTCAACTACAATATTCTTCAAAATTGACCATGAAAAAAAGACATTTTCAGATATTAACCAAGTGAAAGAACTCATCTTCAACAGACTCACACTATAATAAATGTTAAAGGACATCCTTCATGCAAAAAGAATATAGTGCTAAATGAAAATTTGGATCTACAAAAGAACAAAGAGAACTGGAAATGTTAACCATATGGGTAAATATATAAAAATTGTTCTTACATGTATATCTCTAAAAATAACTGATGGTTAAAAAATAATAAAAAATAAAAAATAAAAGTAATGTATTTATGAAATAATCACAATGTAATGTGAAACTAATAGCAATAAATATAAGAAAAATATGTGACAATAGAATAAAGACTTGGGAAGCTAGAAAAGGAAGTACACTACTGTAAGATTCTCGAACTAATACATGAACTAATTTATCATGTTAAGATAAACTATAAAATGTTAAAGATGTATACCATTTCTAGAGCAGTAATCTCATCCAGAGATAATTTTATCAAACAGGGAATATTAGCAATATCTGGACATATTTTTGCTTGTCACAACTTGGAGAGGTGATATTGGTATCTACTGGCAGACTCCATGGATGCTGCTAAATATTCTCCAGTGTATAAGACAGACTCCCACGACAAAGAATTACCTAATCCAAAAATATCAGTAATGCTGTTATTGAGAAACCCGGCCCTAAATTAACTATTGAAACCGATTATAGCTAAAAAGCCCAAAAAAAGTAAACAGATAAAATAATAAAAATAATGCAATAGTTGTTTCTAAAAGTAAGACAAAAAGTAAGGAAAACTAAAGAACAGATGGCATAAAGTGAAAAAAATAACAAGATGATAGACAAATCTATCCAAGTTAATAATTACTTTAAATGTAAATGACCCAAACATGCCAATTAAATTTTTAGATAGTCAAATTGTATTAAAAAATATGAAACCCAAATATGGACTGCCTATTAGAAACTCACTATCTAAATACACAGATAAGTTATATGGTTACATTGCTACAAAGCAAATATTAGAACAAAGATTTTAACAGGGATAAAGAAAGACATTTGTTGTTGACAAAGAAGTCAATCTATCAAGAGGACTTAATAGTTGTAATCATTTATGTACCTTATAACAGAGTTTCAAAATATATGAAGCCCAAACTGATAGAACTATAAGGAGATAGATGAATTACCAACTATACTCAGAGATTTCAACACTCCTTTCTCAAAGATTGATTTAAAATTATACACAGGAATCAGAAGATGTAAATAACAATTTGATTTAATTGACAATTAAAGAATTCTCTGCCAAACAATAGCAGTCACAAATTGTTTTCAAGTGTACTCCTTACATTTTCCAAAGAAGACCTAATTCTGGGACATACAATTTTAAAAATTTTAATAAATTTCAAAGGTTTTAAGTTATATAAAATATGTTCTCTGACCACAAAAGAAGTAAATTAGGAATCAATAAGAAAGATCTGAAAGATATCTAAATAGGTGGAAAATAGCACATTTTAGAGAAATAATGGGTCAATGAAAAAATCAAGAAAAATTAGAAAATATTTTTAAATAAATAAAAATGAAAAAAAACATTTAAAAATTGTGGAATGTTTTGAAAGCACTACTCATGATGAAATACATAGCATTAAATGTTCATATCAGAAAAAAAATCAACAAAATGTTTTAAATCAGTGACTTCAGCTTCTATTGCAACCCAATGTAAACAAAACAACTTTCAAAGTGGTAATCAATAAAAGAGAAAATGGGCATACAATAAAGAAAAAAATTAAAATAATAAGATAATTGTTTTGGTGATAAAGTCAAATTATTTTTTTCAAGTTACTGCAATACATATACAGAATATGATGTAATACTGGAGATATTCTGGTTGTGTTCCATTCAAGTTGAGACCAAACAAAAAAACTTTTTTGCCAATATTTGCATTACTAGGCAAAGGAGAGGGATGTGACAATTGCTTAGAAATCTTAGTTGACTTTCTAATTATGACTTCAGTTAAAAAAAATATGGCTACTTTTTGGGTTACTATTTTTTTTTCAATTATGGTTGATATTAAATATTATATTAGTTTCAGGTGTACAACATAATGATTAGACATTTATATAACTTGCAAAGTTATCCTCACGATTAGTCTAATACCCAGCTGGCACTATACATAGTTATTACCAATTATTGGCTATATTCCCCATGCTTTGCTTTACATCCCTGTGACTATTTTTTAACAGACTTTATTTTTAGAGCAATTTTAGTTCATAGCAAAATTGAGTGGAAAGTACTGAGATTTCCCACATATCTCACACATGCATAGCCTCATTATCAGTATCCACCTCTAGAGTGGTACAATTGTTACAACTGATGAGCTTACATTACATACCATAATAACTCAAAGTCTGTAGTGTACATTAGGGCTCATTCTCTTTTTATTGAAACTCTTCTCCTCGCTTTTTTTAAATTTAATTTTATTATTAATTTCAAGTATACAGCATATTGCTTAGACATTTATATAGTTTATAAAACGATCCCCCTAATTTCTTTCTCTCCTCTGACTTTCCACCTAACCATCATATTAATGCTAACTGCATTTCTCTGCCATTCTCCCCATCCCTATGACCATCTATCAAGTACTGAATTTTACTTCTTTAACCCTTCACTCCTTTCTTCCAGTCCCCCAACCCCCTCCCTTCTGACCATCACCAGATTGTCCTCTATATTTGTGAGTCTGTTTTTTATTAGTTTGTTTTTGTTTCTTAGATTCCACATATAAGTGAAATCATATGGTATTTATCTTTCTCTGTCCAACTTATTTCACTCAGCATAACCTCTAGGTCCATCCATGTCATTGCAGATGGTAGGATTTCATTTTTGTATGGCTGAGTAATATTCCATTGTGTGTATATATATCTATATATCTATATCTATATCTATAGATAGATAAATAGATAGATAGATAGATAGATAGATAGATAGATAGATAGATAGATAGATTCTTTCCAATAACCACAAAACTATTGTCTATGTCTATGAGTTTTTGTTTGTTTGTCTTGTCTGTTTGTTGCTTTCAGTTTTATACCCCACATATAAATGAAATCATATGATTCTCAACCTTTTTCTGTCTGACAAATGTTGCTTAGCACGATAATCTCAAAATCCATTCATGTTGTTGCAAATGGCAGTAATTTATCTTTTCTTATGGCTAAGTAATATTTCAACGTATATATGTACTACATCTTCTTTATCCAATCATATATCAAAGGACACTTTGGTCATTTCTATGTCTTAGCCACTGTGAATAATGCTACTATGAATATCAGGGTGCATTTATCTTTGCAGATAAATGTTTTCCGGTTTTTTGGGTAAATACCCAGAAGAGGGATTGCCAGATAATATGATAATTTAATTCTTAGTTTTTTTGAGAAACCTCCATACTGTTTTCCATAGTAGTTGTAATAATTTGCATTCCCACCAGCAGTGTATGAGGGTTCTTTTTCCCCCACAATCTCTCCAACACTTGTTACTTGTCCTGTTGATCATAGCTGTTCTAACAGGTGTGAGGTGATATCTCACTATGGTTTTGACTTGTATTTTCCTAATAGCTAATGAAGTTGAGGGCCTTTTCATGTGTCTGTTGGCCATTTTTTTGTCTGTTCAGGTACTCTGCCCATTTTTTTAATTGGGTAGTTTGCTTTCTATTGTTGAATTGCATGAGTCCTTTGTATATTTTGAGTATTAGCTGCTTATTGAAGACGTCGTTTGCAAATATTTTCTCCCATTCAGATGGTTGCCTCTTTGTTTTATTGAAGGTTTCTTTTACTGTGCAGAACTTTTTAGTTTTATATAGTCTCATTCATTTATTTTTGCTTTCACTTCCATTGCCTTTGAGATCAAATTAATAAAATCCTCTCTAAATCCATGGTCTATGAGTTTACTACCTATGTTTTCTTCAATGCAATTTATTGTTCCGGGTTTTATATTTTGGTCTTTGATCCATATTGAGTTAATTTTGGTGCATGGTGACTGATATTAGTCTAGTTTCATTCTTTAGCATGTGGCTTTTCAATTTTCCCAGCACCATATATTGAAGAGGCTTTATTTTCTCCATTGTGTGTTCTTGGCTCTTTTGCCAAAAAATATTTGCCCATGTATATGGGGGTTCATTTTTTTTTTGCTTTCAATTCTGTTCTATTGGTCTGTGTGTTTATCTATGAATGCCATGATTTAATTGCTATCACTTTCTGGTATAATTTGAAATTAGATATTGTGATACCTCCGCCTTGCTCTTTTTTCTTAGGATTGCTTTGGCTATTTGGGGGTCTTTTGTGATTCCATACCAATCTTATGATTTTTATTCTATTGTTTAAAGTGTTATTTGGATTTTGATGGGGATCGCATTAAATATGTGTATTGCTTTGGACTATGGCTGTTTTATCTATATTGATTATTCCAATTCATGAACACAGAATATGTTTTCATTACTTGTGACCTCTTCAATTTCTTTAAATAATGTCTTATAGTTTTCAGGGTATAGGTCCTTCATATGTTTTGTTATGTTTATTCTTAGGTGTTTTTTTTTTTGTTGTTGTTGTTGCAATTTTAAAATGATTTTTTTTCCTGAAAATTCATTATTAGTGTATGGTAACATTACAGATTTTTGTACATTGATTTTATATCCTGAAATTTTACTGTATTTATTTATTATTTCTAATAGTTTTTGTGAGGTATTTAGAGTTTTCTACATCAAAAATCATGTCATCTGCAAAAGTGACAAATTTTTACTCCTTCATTTTCAATTTAGATGCCTTTTATTTCTTTCTATTGTTTGATTGCTAGGACTTCCAACACTATATTGAGTAAGAGTGGTAAGAGCAGACAGCCTTGTCTTGTTTCTGATCTTAGAGGAAAAGCTTTTAATTTTTCACCATTAGGTATTATATTAGCTGACTGGTTATTATTTTTTTTTTTTTGTATATGGCCTTCATTATGTTGAGATACTTTCTTCTATACCCATTTTATTAAGTGTTTTAATCATAAATGGGTGCTTTATCAAATGCTTTTTATGCATCTATTGATATTATCATATTCTTTTTTATAATTTATTTTGTTTATGTTGTGTATCACATTGATTTGAGTATGTTGAATCATCTTAGTGCCCCTGGACTAGGGGCACTTGATTGCGATGTATACATTTCTAATGTTGTATTTGATTTACTAGAATTTTTGTTTAGGATTTTTGCACCTGTATTCATCAAGATATTGGTCTGTAGTTTTGTTTTGTTTTTTATGTTCTCCTTACCAGCTTTTGGTATCAGTAATATTGGCCTCAAAAATTAGTTAGTAAGCCTCCTCTTCAATATTTTAGAAAAGTTTGAGAACAGGTATTTAATCATTTTTTAATATTTGGTAGAATTCACTAGTGAAGCCATTTAGTCCTGAACTTTTACTTTTTGGAGGTTTTTAAATTTCCTTACTGTTGATCGATACATTTAGACTTCCCAGTTTTTCGTGATTCAGCCTAGGAAGGTTGTATATTTCTATGAACTTGTCCATTTTTTCTAGTTTATTGAGATTGGTGGCATACAATCATTCATGGTATTCTCATACAATCTTTTGTATTTCAGTGGTATCTGTTATAACTGCTCTTTCATTTCTGATTTTGTTTGTTGTGTCTTTTCTGTTTTTTTCCTTTGTGAATCTAGCCAGGGTTTTGTTAATTTTGTTGATCTTCAAGGAGCCAGCTGTTTGTTTGCATTCATGTTTTCTATTGTCTTTTTGTTCTCAATTTTATTTCATTCTACTCTAATTTTTATTTCCTTCTTTCTGCCAGCTTTGGGTTTCATTTGTTCTATTTCTTGTTTTTTAATATGTGTTGTTAAGTTGTTTATTTAGGATGTTTTGTTTTTCTTGAGATAGGCCTGTAATAATATGAACTTTTTTCTTATTACTGCTTTTGCTGTATCCCAAATGTTTTAATATTTTCTATTTTCATTCTCATTTGTTTCTATGTATCTCTTGATCTCTCCTTTTATTTCTTCTTTGATCCAATTAGTAGCATGTTGTTTAATCTCCACATATTCATGGTTTTCCCAGCTTTCATTTTGTAGCTGATCTTCAGCTTCAAAGCCTTTTGGTTGGAGAATATGTATTATGATTTCAATATTCTTGAATTTGTTGAAGCTAGTTTTATGTTTCAATATATGGTATATCCTTGAGAATTTACCCTGTGCACCAGAGAAAAATGTATAATCTAATGTTTGGGGATGAAAGCTTCTGTAAATGTCGATTATATCCAATGGGCCTAATGTATCATTTAAAGTTAACACTTCTTTATTGATTTTTCTATTTGGATGATCTATTTATAGCTGACTGTGGTATATTAGATCTTTTACTATGATTATGTTTTTGTCAGTTTTTTCTTTTAGGTCTGTTAGTAGTTGCTCTATGTATTTTGGTGCTCCCTGATTGAGAGCATGTATATTGATAAGTGTTATGTCTTCTTGATATAGTGTTCACTTTATCATTATGATCATTATGAACTATCCATTTTTGTCTTTCATTACCTTTTCTAGCTTAAGGTCTATTTCGTTGGATATGGGTATGGTTACACCTGTTTTTTCTGGATGCCATTTGCTTGTAGTATTGTTTTCCATCCTTTCATTTTGAGTCTATATTTGTCCTGGAGCTGATATATTTCTTTTAAGGCAGCCTTTGGTTGGGTTTTGTTTTTTGATCCAATGTGCACTCTGCCTTTTTATTGGTGAAGTCAGTTCATTTGCATTTAGGGTAATCATAGATATAAGAAGCTTTATATAGCCATATTGTCTTGTGTTTTGTGATAGCTTTGTGTCTCCATTGTTTCCTTGTCCTTGTGTTTCTCTCTCTTATTTTGATTTGGTGATGTTTTATGGTTTTCCCCTCTGTTCTCTCTTGTTTTATATTATGTGTCTCAGTTCTGGATATTTTGTGTGTAGTTACCACTAAGTTTATATAATGGCAAGTTATATAAAGTTATATATATATATATATCTTTTTTCTTCTGTGTGACACCATTTCTCTTTGCCGATTCAGATATTCCCTCTCATTTTTTTTGTTTTTCTTTTCTCAATATATTCATATTTATGCTGTACATTCATTTGTATGGTGTACTAGCTGTTGTCTTCTCTTTAATTTTTTTTACCTCCTTCAACCATTATGTAATATTTATATTTGTAATATCCTATTGTGAATAAGGGTTACAATGTCCTGTTTCTGCCCATCTATTAGTCATCTTACTCATAGCTTTTGTCTTTTTAGTATTTTTTGTCCTTTTGTTTCAGAAAGAATGATTCTCTTCACTTTTTCCTATAATGCAGGACTTGTGGAAGAGAATTCACTCAGCTTCTGTATGTCTGAAAAGGTGTTTATTTCTTCTTCATGTCTAAAGGGGAACTTTGCTGGATATATTATTCTTGTCTGGTAATTTCTTTCTTTCAATAATTTCAATATTTGGTTTCACTCCTTCCAAGCTAGTAAAGTTTGTGCTGAAAAGTCCAATGATAATCTAATGGGTTTTCCTTTATATGTTATCGTCTTTTCCCTGGCTGCTTTGACAATACTTTTTTTGTCATTAATTTTTGAAAATTTTAATATAATGTATTTTGAAGAAGGCCCTTTTTGGGGTTAAGATAATTAGGTGCTCTGTTTGCTTTTTGGATTCGAAAATCCAGTTATTTCCATAGGTTTGGGAAATTTTGTTGACTGTGAATATACGCTCTGTTCCTTTTCCCCTTTCTTCTTCTTCTGATATAACCATTATTCTTATATTGCTATTTCTGATTGTGTCAGATAGTTCTTGTGGAGCTCTTTTATTTGATTATTTTTTTTTATCTCAAGTTTCTCTCTTCTTCCATTAGAACAGTTCTATTTCCTAAGGTCGCTATTTCATTCTTGATCATAAGTTCTATCTGGGTTTTTTTATTTGTTTGTTTCAATCTTTTTGGTAAAGTATTTTTTTTAATTGCATTTGTTTCTGAGTTCATTAAATTTCCTGATTTTTTTTTTTGTATCTTGTTGAGTTTTTTCGGAACTGAGATCTTGAATTCTCTGTCACTTAAAGCACATATTTCTATATCATTAAGTTTATTTTTTAATATTTTTTACTTCTTTCTGAGCTGCCTTGTTACCTCAGTTGTTCATGTTATATGATGAATTATTTCTCTACAGAAGCATTCATGAGAATGAATTCTGCTTGAAAAAAATTATTATTATTAAGAATGATCTCTCAGATGAGAAAACATAGTGTAGATGATAGAGGCTTTGTTCATCCCTTTTGTGACCAAATCAAAGTGTGACAGAAATACAGGGAAAACAGCAAGGAAAGTCACCCAGGATCTAGATGAATAGAAACACTACAACTAGGGAGATAAATAATCAACCTGCAATGGTGGGAGGATGTGAAGCCACAAAGCTTCCTGGTCCAAGTGGCTGAGTGGGACAGCAGCTATGGCAGTGGTAGCTGGCAGCTACAGATAACTCTTAAAGGGGTCGTGTCTGCAAATGAACTTTCATGATGACAGACCTGCTCACTCAGTACCAGCACACGGTTGGCTGCACGGGGTACACCAGGGACTTACAGGGGGACACTGAGTTTTTGGAATGAGGGCCACAGGTGAGTCTCTCTCTTGGGAAGAAGTGCTTGTGGTATCCATTGTTTCTATGTTGAGTTTCCTCCCTCCCACTGTGCAGGTGAAGCACTGCCATAACTGAGAAGTCATCGAACTGGATAACAGAGGTCACTCTGCCCCAAGGATTCCCTGAACTCCACCTCCTCCAACTCGGCAGTGAGACTTGTGCTCCTTGCTGAGCCATGCCAAGACTCATCCTGGTGGCAGCTAGCCTCAGAATCTGGTGTGTTTTTTGAGGCAACTATAAACACAACATCGGTGGATTGCTTGCTGAATATTAACAGATGGCCTGAAAGGGGAACACAGTAGGGCTAAACGTGGCTTGCAGCTGAACCCCTCTCAGCACTGTGCCACTGGATGTCTACTACAGAAAATCATGCTAATAAGACTGTGAGACTTAAGAACTGTGCTTAGTACCTAAAAACAGACAGAGAAAGGCAGACAAAATGGGAAGACTAAGAAGCAAAAACCATATGACAAAAAAGAATAGAGTTTAAGAATAATGGAGTCAAGCAATGTAACAAATGCAGAGTTCAAAACACGCGTTATAAAGATGCTCAGTGAACTTAGTGGAAGTATAGATGAACTCAGCGAGAACTTTAACAAAGAGATAGAAAACATAAAAATGGAAATGGAAATTATAAAAGGGAACCAGTCAGAAATGAAGAACACATCTGAGATGAAGAATATATTAGAGGGAGTCTACAGAATGGATAAAGAAGATGATCAAACCACCAATATAGAGGATGGGAAAGCCAAGGACACCCAACTAAAATGATAACAAAAAAAATTAATCAGGAATATAATAGTAAATTAATGAGCCTACTGGACACAAATAAATGTAAAACTATCCATGTCATAGAGGTACCTGAAAAGGGAGAACAAGAAGTTTAATCTATATTGAAAAAATAATAATGGAAAATTTTCCTTACCCAGTGCAGTAAATAGACATACAACCTCAGGAAGCTCTGAGAGTCCCATGAAAGAAGAACTCAAGGAGGCCCACACCGACACACATCATAATTAAATTGTCAAAGGTTAAATACAAAGAGAGAATCTTAAAAGCAGCAAGAAAAATGCAGTTAGTTCCTACAAGGGAGCACCCATATGACTGTCAGCTGATTTCTCTATGCAGGACAGAAGGGCTTGGCACAAAATATTCAAAGCAATGAAACCCAGAATCTACAATCAAGAATACTTTATCCAGCAAGGCTGTCATTTAGAGTTGAAGGACAGATAAAGAGCTTCTTGGACAAAAATAAGCTAAAGGAATTTATCATTACCAAGCCAGTATTACAGGAAATGTTGGAGGGACTTCTTTAAGAAGAAAGAACATGTATTAAAAACATGAATAAGGACTGGTTATAACTACATTCCTATCAAAATTACCTCAAATTGGAAAATAATTAAATGCTCTAACCAAAAGATAGAGTGGCTGAATAAATAAGAAAACAAGACCTCTACATACACTGCCTAGAAGAGAAGTTTTAATGTGAAGTTATTCACATTAAAAGACACACACAAACTAAAAGGAAAGGAATGTAAACAGATATTGCCTTGATGGACCTAGAGGGTATTGTATTGAATGAAGTAAGTCAGAGAGAAAAAATACCACATAATTTCACATGCATGTGAAAACATGCATGTGAATCTAAACAACAAAACCAACAATGAAAAAAAAAAACAGAAATGAATTCATGTGCACAGAGAATATTTAGAGGGATACTAGATGGCAGGGGGGTTAGAGAGGATGGCATAAAAGAGCAAAGGGATTAAGAAGTATGAATTGGATTGGAGAAACATGGCAGAGTGAGAGAGATCCCCAGATCTCTCTCCTTGAAACAATAATAAGCTGAACATCTAAAACTCAAATAAAAACACACAACCTGCAGACCAGCATATCTGAGGTGGGATCTGCACATAAGAGTTACCACAGGCAGAACCCCAGGTGTCCAGCGATAGACTAGGAGAAACAAAGAAGCTGCCTCCTGCAGCCAGAGCTCCTTGCAGGAGGAGGAGAAGGGGAGAAGGTGTGACAGGTTCCATGAACAGCCTGCCTGGAAGATCTGTGAGCTCCAAGGGGCCGGCGACATTGCCAGGCATCAGGGTAAAAAGCAAAGAAGTGGGAAAGGCAGAGAAACAAGAGTTCATTATTACCAGCCAAGGTTGCAAAACCGAGGCTGAGCCGCAGTCCCCATCCCCTAACCAAAGTGCCCCTCCCCACATATCCTCGGAGGCTGATGCGGAGCCTGATGGGAATCTCAGCAAAAGCTACCAAAACTGTCACTAGCACTGACAGGGACTGAGACTGAGGCTAGCAAGCATAATTGAATATCTATATGGAAAAAGCATTATTAAGACTTTATAAAGGCAAAGATCCAAGAAGCTTATATGCCACTTACTGGAAATGAAAAGAGAAACACCTTCTTTGCAACAGGCTAAAGAGAGACCTTTATGTAATAAATTTTTTTTGAAAACAAGCAGAGTACACTTCAATTAATACCAAAGCAGAGAAATAGTCCATTAAACACCACGAACAACCAAAGTAACAAGCCAGCTCAGAAAGAAAGAGAAAAATCTCCAGAAAATATGCTTAAAGATATAGAAATATGCGACATAAATGACAGAGAATTCAGGATGGTACTTCTAAAAAAAAATACTCAATGAGATAAAAAACAATTCATATCAACAATTTCAGGAATTGAAAAAAATACTAGATGAGCAGAATGAGTTTTTTAGAAAGGATATTGAATCCCTCAAAAAGAACCAAATAGGAAGGACTTCTAGAGATGAAGAACACACTGCAAGAGATGAAAAATGAAATAGCAAGCTTGGAAAATATAGTCGAACAGATGGAGAAAAGGATCAGTGATATCAAACACAGAAATCTAAAAATAAAGCAGAAGGAGGATAAGAGAAACCAAAGAATGATAAATAAGGAAAGAAAAATACAAGTATTAGCTGATACCATCGAGAGAAGAAACATAAGAATAATGGACATTATTGAAGGTGAGGAAAGGGAACAGGGACTAGAAAGCATTTTCAGACTAATACTTGAAAAGATTTACCAAATCTATAGAATGAGCTAGAGCTTGGAATTTAAGTCAACAGAACAACCAATTCTCTCAACACAAAAAGGCATTCCCAAAAATACATTGTATTAAAGTTATCAAAAATCAATGACAAAAAAAGAATGATCAGGGCAGTCAGAGAAAAGAAGATGGTAACTTATAAAGGAAAATCCATTAGATTATCGTTGGAATTCTCAGCAGCACAAACCTTATAAGCCAGAAAGGAGTGGAATGAAATATTCAGACTATTAAGGGAAAAGAACTGCTGGCCAAGAATAATTTATCCACAAAGCTCTCCTTTAGATATGAAGGAGAAAAAAGACCTTTCTAGATATACAAAAATTGAGGGAATACTCCACTGTGAGGCCTGCACTACATGAAATACTGAAAGAGGTCACTTCAACTAAAACAAAATGACAAAAAAAAAAAAAAAGCTAGAGATCAAGTGCAAAAGAAAGTGGAAAGAACCACAAATACTTGGAGTTTAAAGAACATGCTACTGAAGAATAACTGGGTCAGAGAAGAAAGCAAAAGAGAGGTCAAGGAATACATAGAAATGAGATAAGGATAGTATAACAAATCAAACTTTTAGGACATGGCAAAAGCAGTTATAAGAGGAAAGTTCATGTCATTTTGTATCATTACAGGTCTATCTCTAAAAACAAGAACATGCCCAAATAAACACTTAATGCTTCATCTTAAAAAAAAAAAACTAGAAAAGAGAGTAAAAATGAAAACTAAAGTCGGCAGAAAGAAACAATCAAAATTAGAGCATAATTAATTGAAATTGAAACAAACAAAAACAATAGAAAAAATAAACGCAACAAAGAGCTGGTACTTTGAGAAGTTCAATAAAATTGAGAAACCCTTCACTATATTAACTAAAAAAAAAAAAGAGAAAGGACACAAATAAAGAAAATCAGGGATGAAAGAGGAGAAATTATGATGGACATTGCAGAAATACAAAGGATCATACAAGAATACTATAAAAAATATATATAACACCAAACTTATTAATCTAGGAGAAATGGAACAGTCTTTAGAAAAATATAACCTTCCTAGACTGAATCAAGAACTGTAACATCTAAATAGACTAATCAGCAGTATGGAATTTGAAACAATTAACAAACACCTACCAAAAAGTAAAAGTCCAAGACCAGAAGGCTTTACCAGTGTATTCTACCAAACCTAGAAAGAGGATTTAATACTTATTCTCCTCAACATCTTCCAAAAAATCAAGGAGGAGGAAATACATCCTAACTCATTTTATGAGATCAATATTGCCCTGATACCAAAACCTGGCAAAGATAACTCAAAAAAGGAAAACTACAGACTAATATCTCTCATGAACACAGATGCTAAAATCCTAAATAAGATACTAGTGAACCGAATACAACAAGATATTAAAAAGATTATACAACATGATCGAGTGGACTTCATTGCAGGCGCCCAGGGATGGTTCGACCTACAGAAATTGATTAATTTGGTGCACCACATAAACAAATTAAAAAAACAAGAATCATATAATCATATAAATAGATGCAGGAATGCCTTCGACAAGAAACACATCCACTTATGATCAAAACACTTAACAAAATTGGTATAGAAGGAAATAACCTTAAGATAATAAAAGCTATAGATGATAAACCCTCAGTGAGCATTATACTGAATGGTGAAAAACTAAAAAAGCTTCCCTCTAAGATTAGGAGCAAGGCAAGGATATCTACTATTGCTACTGTTATTCTATATGACATTGAAGATTCTAGGAAGTTCAATCAAGCAAGTGAAAGATATAAAAGGCATCCAGGCAGGAACAAAGATGTCAAACTGTCACTGCTTGCAGATAACATAATTCTCTATATTAAAAAACTCTAAAGACTCCACAAGAACACTACTAGAAACAATAAGCAAATACAGTAAAGTTTCTGGATACAAAATCAACATTCAAAAATTCATAAGATTCCTATACACTAATAATAAAGTCTCAGAAAAAGAAGTGGAAAAATAATTCATTTTGCAATCGCAACAAAAATAATAAAATACTTCGGTATAAATTTAATGAAAAATGTGAAGGACCTATATAATGAAAACATTAAGACCTTATTAAAAAAAATTGGAGAAGATACAAAGAAATGCAAAGATATTCCATTTTCTTGCATTGGAAAAATCAACAGTTAAAACGATCTTCCCTAAAGCATTATACAGATTTAATGCAATTCCTATCAAAAATCCCATCAACATTTTTTAAAGATATAGAGCAAAAAATCACAAAAATGTGATTTTTTTGTGCTTTTGTAAGGAAGCACAAAAGACCCTGAATTGTCAAAGCCATCCTGAGAAAAAAGAATGAGACTGGAGGCATCACTCTGCCTGACTTCAAATTATACTATGAAGTGACAATAATCAAAGCAGCATGGTATTGGAAGAAAAACACACAGAAAGACCAGTATGACAGAATCAAGACTCTAGAATTAAACTCATGTTTATATAGACAAATAATTTTCTGCAAAAAAAAGCAAAAACATACAGTGGAGTAAGGAAAACCTCTTCAATAAATGGTGCTGGGAAAACTAGAAAGCCACCAGCAAAAGAATAAAACTAGACTGTTGTCTGTCACCACACACCAAAATTAACACAAAATGGACTATGTATCTGAGTATAAGTTCTAAAACAGTAAGATGCATTGAAGAAAACATAGGAACAAAACTCAAGGATCTTGGCCTTAAAGAGGATTTTATGATTTTGATCTCAAAGACAAGGAAAGTAAAAGCAAAAATAAATGAATGGGACTACATTAAAAAGCTCTTCTCAGCAAAGGAAATCGTCATCAAGGTAGAGACAACCATCCTATGGGAAAATGCCTTTGCAAGCAACACCTCCGGTAAGAGCCTGTTATCCAAAATATACAGAGAACTCATGAAACTCAATAACTACAACAACAACAATAACAAACAAATGATCCAATCAAAAAATGGACAGAGAACCTGAACAGACACTTCTACCAAGAAGACATACAAATGGCCAACAAATATATGGAAAGATGTTCAACATCCCTAGCTATTAGTGAAAGGAAATCACTAATGAGATACCATCTCACACCTGTTAGAATCGCTATAATTAACAGGACAAGTAATAACAAATGTTGGAGAGGATGCGGAGAAAAAGGAACCCTCATACACAGCTGGTGGGACTGCAAATTGATACAGCCATTATAGAAAACAGTATGGATTTTCCTGGAAAAAAAAATGACAACAAGAATTGATCTACCATATGATCCAACAATCCCTCTACTGGATATTTAACCCAAAGACTTGAAAACTCATATTGGAAAAGATATTTGCACACCGATGTTCATAGCAACATTGTTCACAGTAGCCAGGACATGGAAGCAACCAAAATATCCTGCAATAGATGATTGTATAAAGAAGCAGTGGTACATACATACAATGGACTATTAGCCATAAGAAGAGATAAAATACTGCCATTTGCGAAAACATGGATGGACCTCAAAATAATCATGCTATGTGAAATAAGTCAGAAAATGTTGAAAATCACATGATATGACTTATATGTGGGATATAAACCTAAAAGCCACAAATGAACAGGACAAACAACCAGAGACTCGTAGACATGGAAAATAAACTAGTGGTTACCAGAGTGTATGGGGAGGGGGAAGATAGATTGGGTAAAAGTGGTCAAATAAATGGTGACAGCAAGAAATCTAACTATGGGCAGTTTCACAATATAAATTATATATATATATATATATATATATATATATATATATATATATATATATATATATATATATGCCTTACTATTAAAATGTACAGCTGAAACTTATCTGATTTCCTTATTTAATGTCACTATAAAAAATAAATAAAATACAAAATACAAATGGATGATTACAAAATAGACATGGGATATAATGTGTAGCATAAGGAAATAGTTAATAATGTAATAAATACTTTAGTGGGAAGAGGGTGCTAGATTTAGTAGGGTGATCACTTTGAGTGATATAGATCTCTAATCACTATGCTGTATGACTTAAACTAACATATTATTGTATGCTAAATGTAATTTAAAAACTCATAGAATTGTACAATGTAAATAGGAGCAACTAATTGTCTATTATATTTCAATACAGTTGAGGAAAAAAGTGCTCTCTTTAGCAAGTTGAGTTTTTTTCTGTTTTCCAGTAGGTGGCACACAAGCCTCTTGCACTACGAAGGCTTCTGGGATCTCTACTATGTGGTCAAGAAGAAGGAAAAAAAAAGCCATTTATTCCCTGGGGAGTTTTGTGTCTCCTTTGTGACTTCAGTTGCCTCTGCCCCAGAGCTCCACACCCATGGGGAAATTTCATGGTTAATGGGGTTCTGAGCCTCTAAAGAGCCCCTGTGGTTTTGGTGCTGCCCCAGCAGCCATATTCAATGTTATTCTGCCTGAGGTGCCTCAGTGCCTTCACCTGTATCAGCCTGGATGGTTTGGGATGTGGTGGGTTGGGAGATGCCACTGGTGTGCTTATGGCTGTTTTTCTCTCAGTAATACCCACCACAAGGCTTCAGCTTTTTCGCTTCTGTAATCTTTACTCCCATTACTGGGGCTATCCATTATGTGCATCTCTTCTGTTATTGCAGACTTCCTGCTCTACAGTGGGACCCTTGCTGCTGTAATTTCCCCCAGGACCCATTGATAGCTCTGGGTGTGTGTGGGTTGACAAGCTCTGGTGGTGGGGAGGAAGCTAGAAGTTTTTACCTGGACTTCTGCCTGGCAATGGCCGCTGCTGGGACACAGCTATAACACCTCTGTGCTGTTTCTGCCCTAGTGTCTTCCATGATTACTGGGTTCTGCCATCATAGTATATGCTGATCACTCAGGCAGGGATGTTCAAGTATGTAGAGTGCATACCACAACCTGATTTCTCCCCTCTTCCTGAGTACCACAGGGAGTTCTAGGCTCCATCCACGGCACCCATCTTCACTCCTTTCCTTTTCTGCTCCCTTGCTCTCTCAATTCTCCCACCTTCAGATGTTTTGATATGCAAGATCTTTCAGGCATGTTTGTTAGGCTAGGTGTTTTCTGTTGGATAGTAGTTGTTTAATTTGTTGTAATTTCAAAGGGAGAGATCAAGGGGACCCATCATGTCACCATGCTTCTGACATCCTTTTATCTTCTTTTAGAAATTGTACATCTGCATATCTTCAAGACATATGATGTATCTTTTCATTTTACTATTTTATATGCAATATGAGCCCCATGAAACACATATGTCATTTGGATAATAACTGGCATGTAAAAACAGTCTGATTTTTTGCTTTGCCAATATCATCATGTAAAAATTCAGGATATATACACAGTTCCATCATTAGAAGCTCTTCTAGGGATCCCTCAGTGATGAATGCTAGATTCACATTTGGTACTGCCAGCTACTATGCACTCTCCCGAGAAACCTTCTTTGTTGACTGAATTAAATATTGTGGCCAATACCCTGAGTGAAGTTCTGAAGCTGAATTGGAGAGTGATGCCTGGTCCTTCTGCAACATGATACCTGATCAGCTGCCCATTTCCACCACTTCTACTGTTAACTTCCTACAATTATTTATACTGGTAGTATTTCTCCATTATTTATTTAGTAACTGATAAAATTATAAGGGAGTTAAAAAATAAATCAAAATAGAAAGCCCACACCAAAAGGTAGTTTGAAAGGAGTGTCTAATAGAATGAGCCTGTACCTGTCTTGGAATTTTCAAATCTAATAAACCCACAGCCGCTAGAACAGAAAGGAGAAGGGATCATAGAATAAGACACAAAGGGGATAAATGTAGGAGCAAATCAAGTAGTTAAGCAATGAGGAAAATTTACATTATTTTTCTTACATATTTATTATAATCTTAATCCAACAGCATAAAATGTTACAATTTTCAATATTAAGTACATTTTTGGCATTCTATTTAAATGTCAAGTCCGCATATCCATATTTAATATGCAATTTTAAGATGTGTTTAATGAAAACTTCTTGTATAACCTTAAATAAGGAGAAAAATCAGTAGTAAAGATTTCTCTAGATAGGATATTTTGTCCGCCAGTCAAGTAACATTATTAGGTATCTACTGGGTATGTGGTACATAAGTATACAGCAGTACTGTTTATAAGTTCTTATTTGCTGCCACTAAATTTATGTATGACCAAGGATTCTGTAATATAGCTTTGAACCCCAACAATTTTTTGTTGTTTAAATCCTTCTTTTCTTTAATCTCATTGCATTCTACAGGTTCTTTTTTGTTCTTACAGTTTCTTTTTAAAACTATTTTTATCTACCTGAACTAAAGTATAACACAGATCTAAAAATGAGACTCGTTCTTGTAAAATATAATTAAACTCCAAAAGATTTATCAGAAAGTATCTTTTTTACATCAGTATTCTTACATGAGAATGAGAAATCTTCAGCAATAAGTTTTTAAAAATACAGTCATAAAAATTAGACCTTTGATTTGCAATGTGTGAAATATAATTTAATAAAATTTCTATCTAGCAGGAAATTATCCTGCCATACCCATTTCTATGCTAAAACCAACTCACAGGTGAAAGAAAAAATCCATAATTATTTTGACAATTGTATTTAAAATACACTTTTGAATGACAGCATTAAGATAATTAATGTCATTAAATTGCCCAAACTTAGACCTATATTGCTTGAACTAAAAATATGTCATTTAAAAATAACATGGATTATAAGGCCGATGTTTTCAAAAAGATTAAAACAAAACAAAACAAAAAATATGTCCATAAGCATTTTCCAAAGAATAATACCTAATTTAGGGTAAAACCATGCCTTCCCAACCAGGATTTCTCTAACCTACTCATGTGTGAAGGAATGAGAACAGAGCTATTCTGATGAGTAACACAATAGGTTAAAAATTCAAATCCATCTGATGGGTGTATTTTTTATTGAAAATATTGCCTTTAAATGGGCGTCAGTCCTAGTTTGGGAACCCCAGAACCTGGTAGGTAATGTGGATGGGCAAAAAGATATAGTTCTCAGTCTTGACACTTTTGGCATTATGACAAAATAATATAGGTATTTAAAAACACAAATTACAAAGTATATTTGAATTAGTTAGAAACTTTATTTAAAAAAATAAAAGCTCAAACATTTTAATAACTAAATTAAGTTTTAATTATTTTGAAAATTTGAACAATATATAAAGTTAAAAAGTGTTATAAACAAGATAAGAAAACAATGTTTTCAAGTCTAGCCCTTTTTAAAGTAGCTATAGAATAATACCACTACCACTACAGGGATAAAACTTTCAGGGAAGGCAGATTTACCCTAACAAATGTTTAGATTTAACATAAGTGATTATGCATAACTGAAATTAAGTCACCCAAAGACAAAAGAGATTATTCCTAGGTAATTTTATAAAATACCTGAATTTTGAAATCTCATTTCATAAACCATAATTAGAATAATATGCACCCAGTACAGATATAAAAACAACTTTCAAAAGTGTACATTATGTTTATTGCATTTCATAGGTAAAATTGAAAAAAACTCATCACAAGTCTATTGCCATTTTATATTAATGTGCATTTTATGCAGTTTTTACTATTAACTTCAGTAATAAGGACTAAAAATATTAAAAGTCATCAAGACCATATATTGGCTACATTAACTGTTATTGTTGTTATTGTTTTGTTAATATTACATCTGTATGAAGTTATGGATGTTAACTAAACTTATTTTTGTAATAATTTCGCAATATACCTAAGTCAAGTCATTATGTTGTACACCTTAAATTTATACAGCGCTGCATGTCAATTATCTTTAAAAAAATGAGAAAACCACCTAAAATTTATTTTGCTGATATTGAGATTTCTAATTCCAAAACAAAACTGACAAGAAAAAAATTAGTCTTAATTTTTTGAGGAACCTCCATACTATTTTCCATAGTGATTGTACTAATTTACATTCCCACCAGCAGTGTATGAGGGTTCCTTTTCCTCATAAACACTCCAACACTTACTATTACTTGTCCTGTTGATGGTAGCTATTCTTAGAGGTGTAAGATGGTATCTTATTATGGTTTTTATTTGCACTTTCCTAATAGCTAGTGAAGTTGAGTTCCTTCCTATATGCCTATTGGCCTTTTGTATGTCCTCTTGGGAGCAGTGTTTCTTTAGGTCCTCTGCTTACTTTTTAATTGTTGTTTTTTGTTGTTGTCGAGTTATATGAGTTTTTTTATATATATTTTGGATATTAACCCCTTATTGGAGGCATTGTTTGGAAACGTCTTCTCCCATTCAGGTGGTTACCTCTTGTTTTGTTGATGGTTTCTTTTGCTGTGCAGAAGCTTTTTTAGTTTTAGATAGTCCCATTCACTTATTTTTGTTTTAACTTCCCTTGCCCTTGAGGTTAAATTCATAAAATCCTCTCTAAAAACAAAGTCCATGAGTTTGGTACCTGTATTTTCTTCTATGTAATTTAGTGTTTCAGGTCTTACCATATGACCCAGCAATCCCTCTTCTGTATCTACCCCCAAATTTTGAAAACATTTATCCATAAAAAAATACATATGTTCTATGATGTTCATTGCAGCACTATTTATGATGCTACATGGAAACAACTGCAGTGTCCTTTGATAGGTGATTATATAAAGAAGATGTTATATATAGTGGAATATTACTCAGCCATAAGAATAAAATGAAATACTGCCATTAGCAACAACATAGATGAATCTTGAGATTATCATGCTAAGTGTATAAGTAAAAAAATTTGATAACCATATGATCTCACTCATATGGGATGTAAAACTAGAAGCAACAAATAAATAAAACAAAAATTCAGACACTGACAACAGCTTAGTGATTACCAGAGGGAAAGAAGGGAGGGGTGGAGGTAGATAAGGGTAAAAGGGATCAAATATATGGTGACAGAAGATTTAACTTTGTGTGATGAACACACAACTCAGTATACATATGACGTATTATTGAATTGTATACTTGAAACCTATATAATTTTATTAACTGATGCCACCTCAATAAATTTAAGTAATTAATTTTTTAATCCAGAAAAATGTATGCAAAGTTGTGATTTGGGAGCTATATTACCACCATAAGGTGAAAATCCATGTCCCTACTTTATATTTTAGCAAATGACAAAAAGGAATCAGTGCCCAAAAGAGATTTAAGTTTCTAAGTACACTAAAATTAGTATAATGATTTATAATGATCTTAATTTTTACTAATTTGAATATATTGCAATAGACCATTCACCAAGTACCTTAATACAGAAGTTTGAATTTTCTAATACATCAACAGTAAACTACAAAGTTTATGCTTGTTAACCAGCTAAGTAAACATACTATGAAATATACAGCCAAATAACCAATGTTCTTCAACAATTATATATAGTATTTATAAGCTAAGCTCTTTAAACTAAATTTAAACTTCAATTAAAGAAACAAATTAATATACATGTAGGTAGGCAGTTTAAAAGTTTGAGAACCATATGATTTCAATCTTATTTTTTAAACAGACAGAGACTCATAGACACAGATACAGTTTAGTGGTTACCAGAAGGAAAAGGAGGCGGGGCTGAGGTAGGTACAGGTAAAGGGGGTCAAATATTTGATGACAGAAGGAAATTTAACTTTTGGTGGTAAATACACAATGCAATATACAAATGATTTATTATTGAATTATACACTTGAAATGTATTTGATTTTTCTAATCAATGTCACCTCAATAATTTTAATAAAAAATCATAATTTTTAATTTTTGGTTAACCCTTTAAAAAGAGAGCTTATCTTAATTAACTTAGAAAAATTTTTAACTATATAATTCCTGATGAAAAGAATGAATTAATGCAGTTAATTTATTAGATCATAAAACGTATCTGCATTATGTAAATATTTTTTAAAACATACACGCTTATGTCATTAAAATATACACAAGCATACTTCATTTTATTATGCTACATATCTCTGCACCTCATGGATACTGCATTTTTGTTACAAGTTGAAGGTTAATGCAATCCTGCACTGAACATGTATATAGGCACCATTTTCCAATAGCATTTGCTTGCTTTGTGTCTATTGTCACATTTTGGTAATTCTTGCAATATTTCAAACTTTTTCATTATCATTATATTTTTATGGTAATCTATAATCAGTTATTTTTTATGTTACTACTGTAATTGTTTTGGGGCTCTATGAACCATGACTGTACAAGACACCAAACTTAATTCATAAATGTTTTATGGGTCCTTACTGCTCCACCAGCCAGCTGTCTTCTCATCTCTCTCCCTCTCCTCGAGCTTCCATATTCCCTTAGACCAAACAATATTGAAATTAGGCCAGTTAATAATCCTACAATGGCCTCTAAGTGTTCAAGTGAAAGGAAGAATTGCACATCTTTCACTTTAAATCAGAACTAGCAATGATTAAGCATAGTGAGGGAGACACATTGAAAGCTGAGATTCAGCAAGCATACCTATAGAAACAAAACAAAGCTGATTAGCCTTTTGAGTGAAAATTCCTCTTCAATTTCACTTCTGGGTATTTATCAGAAGAAGTCCAAAATACCAATTTGAAAAGATATATGCACTTCTATGTTTATTGCATAATTATTTATAATAACTAAGATATGGTAGCAAGCTAAGAGTCCATCATTGGATGAATGGATAAATATGTACATATATGCAATGAAATATTACGATGGAATATTACTCAGTCATTAAAAGAATGGACTCTTACTATTTGCCACAACATGGATAGACCTAGAGGGTATTATGCTCGGTGAAATAAATCAGACAGAGAAAAGACAAATATGATATGATCTCACTTATATGTGGAATATAAAAACAAATAAAACTCATACATAAGAAAATAAATTAGTGGTTGCCAGATAAGAGGGGGACTGGGAAGATGGGTGAAAAATGGAAAAAGATTAAGGACTACAAATTGGCAGTTATTAAAAATACTCATGGGGATGTAAAATACAGCATGGGGAATATGGTCAGTAACATTGTAATAAATATGTATGATGTCATATGGGTACTAGACTTTTTGCATAATCACTTTATAAGGTATATAAATATCTAGTCACTATGTTGTACACCTGAAGTTAATATATTATATGTCAATGATAACTGAAAAATAAATTGAAAAAATGATTTTTTAAATAATTCTCATTTAAAAGGGGTTGTTTCTGAGTACAAATATATAGTTCAGTTTTACATTAACTAAGATTCATACTTCAAACAGGAAAGTCTGCTCTCTAACACCAGAGTTTTGTCACCTAGTTTTATTTTACTTTATTATTAATATTTATACCTACAGCATATGGTCTTCCTAGATGGTCTCCCATCCAAGTCCTAACCGGGCTTGACTCAGCTTATCTTCTGAGATCAGATATTGAGCTTGTTCCAAGATCAGACGTAGGGCTTGTATGGGTGGCATAGCCGTAGACCATGGACCATTGGCTCCACTGGGGCATGAACCCAGGACCTTTTGCGTGAAAAGCCTAAGGTGCTAACCACTACACAATGGAACCAGGTCCACCTAGTTTTACTTTTTAAGGATAAACAAAGAACTGAATTCCTAGAAATGCCATTGATGCTTGTGAAGAAGCCAAATGGTTTCTATTATGTTGCAATAGAATCCAAGTGAAATTAACACAAGTATCTGGTTGTTTGGGCCAAGTCTCAGCTTTCACCTGGTTTGTCAGGGTTATTGGAATGTTACTCTTTCCCAAGGAGGAGGAGGAGGAGGAGGAGGAGGAGGAGGAGGAGGAGGAGAAAATCATCTAATATGCCCCCTTTACTTCAGCCAGCAGTTAGGAACCAACAATTAGTCTGTAGGATGTCTTGTAAAGTGAAAGTGGCTTTAGAGTCCAAGAGGAAGCCAAAACTGATTTAAATTTCAGGTTTAAATTCACCTTTTCCTTCAAGCATCTACCTTTTTTTCCTTCTCTGAATGAGTGTTCAGAGTTTTAACCCTAGTTTATCTTTATTATTTTATTTCCTTAGTTAAAAGATGTTCTTTGGAGCTTTAAAAATAACATCTTCTCACATAAGCTTCTACTTAATAGGTGTCATCGTAGGTCACTTTCAGCACTGCTAATTCTGAGACCTGAGCACATTTCTAACAAATCAAACCAGTTCATTTTAAGAGATAATTCAGATTTGGATGTCCTCAAATAAATTACAAATTAATTGACTGAATGTTCTGTGTTCTGTTCATTATTTCTTCCATTTTGACCATAGTGTAGGCTAGCTTGCACTGAAGAATTTGGTGCAATGAAAAAATACAGGAATATTTATACTGGCTGTTATGGACTATTTATTCAACCTAGAATTTTCATACCATGTATTTTGCTCTCAATTTTATGTTGAGAATTTTGCCCCACAATTATTGTACAATCAATATAGGATGGGCACCTAATAAGACTTTTATTTTATTTTTTTAATTTTTCAATTATAGTTGGCATTTTATATTATATCAGTTTCAGGTCTACAATATAGTGACTAGATATTTACCTACCTTATAAAGTGACCACCCAATAAGTCTAGTACCCATCTGACACCATACATAGTTATTATAATGTTATTGACTATATTCCTTATGCTGTACTTTACATCCCCAAGACTGTTTTGTAACTGCTAATTTGTACTTCTTAATCTCTCTTTTATCCACCCTCCCAACCCCCATTCCATCTGGAAGCCCTCAAAATGTTCTCTGTGTTCCTTAGATTCCACATGTAAATAAAATTATATGACATTTCTCTTTCTCTGCCTGACTTATTCCGCTCAGCACAATACACCCTACGTCTATCCATGTTGTTGCAAATGGCAAGATTTTATTTATTTATGTATTCATTCATTCATTTATTGCAGCCGAGTAATATTCTGTTGTATATATGTACCATCTCTTCTTTATCCATTTATCCATTGATGGACACCCAAATTGCCTCCATATCTTGGCTATTATAAATAATGTTGCAATCAACATATATTCACATGTCCCTTTAAAGTAGTATTTTCATTTTTTTCAGATAAATACTCAGAATGTGATTACTAGGCCCTTTTGTGTCTCTTGTTATAGCCTTTGTTTTAATCTGTATTGTCTGGTATAAGTATTTCCACCCAGATTTTTTTGTTTGTTTCCATTTTCATGAAATATTTTTTTCATTATTTTACTTTCAGTCTGTATGTGTCTTTTGATCTGAAGTGAGTCTCCTGTAGGCAGCATATGTAAAAGTTTTGTTTTCTTATCCATTTAGTCAACTTATCTTTTGATTGGAGCATTTAATCTTTGTTTCATTTGAGGTAATTATGGATATGTGATTATTGCAATTTTATTATTCATATTATATATACACATGCATATATTTCTTCTTAAAGGACATCCTACAACATTTCCTGTAATACTGGTTTGGTGGTGATGAACTCCTCTGGCTTTTCTCTTCTGGAAGCTCTTCATCTCTCCTTTTATTCTAAATGGTAGTTTTTCTGGGTAGAACAAATTTGGTTGTAGGTCCTTGCTTTTCATCACTTTGGATATTTTATGCCACTCCTTTTCTGACCTACAAATTTCTGTGGAGAAATCATCTGACAGTTTTATGGGAGCTCACATATAGGGAACTAACTGCAACTAATTGCTTTTCTTTTGCTGCTTTTAAGATTCTCTCTTTGTCTTTAACCTTTGGCATTTTAATGATGATGTGTCTTAGTGTGGGCCTCCTTGGATTCATCTTGTTTGGGACTCTCAGAGCTTCCTGGGGTTATAAGTCTAGTTCCTTCACCAGGTTCAGGGAATTTTCTGTCACTATTTTTTTCAAATAAATTTTCAATTTCTTGTTCTCTCTATTCTTCTTCTTGCAGGCCTATAATGTAAGTATTGGTATGCTTGATGTTGTCCCAGAGGCCCCTTAAACTATCCTATTTTTTTGTATTCTTTTATCTTGTTGCTGTTTTGATTGGCAGTTTTCTGCACCTTATCATCTAAATTGTTGATTCAACCCTTAACATTATCTAATCTGTCAATTCCCTCTAATGTACTCTTCAACTCAGATATTGCATTCTTCATTTATGACTGGTTCTTTTTTATGTTTCTAGCTCCATTTTTATGTTTTCTATCTCTTTGTTAAAGTTTTCACTGCAGTCATCTATTCTTCACCTAAATTTATTGAACATCCTTATAACTAGTGTTTTGAACTCTGAATCTGTTAAATTGTTTTTCTCTACTTCGCTTAGTTCTTCTGGAGCTATGTTCTGTCCTTTCACGTGGTGCATGCTTTTTTGTCTCCCCATTTGGCTGCCTTTCTCTGTTTGTTTCTATGTATTAGATAGGGCTCCCAAGTACTGGTCTTAGTAGAATGGCTTTATGTAGTAGGTGTTCTGGAGGGCCCAATGGACCTGGTCTCCTGAGCTGGGTGCCAAAATTGTGCCCTTTGTGCACCCAAGGGTTGTGTATGCCTTCCTGATATAGTTGAGGCTCTGTTGCTGTTTGCACATCAGTGGGAGAGATTGACCCATGGATTGACTGGTTGTGAGGATAGGCCAGAAAGGGGCTGACCCTATGGAGCAATAATCACTTTAGAAGGATTCCGATGTTTACCTAGTCTGCCTTTTGGGTGTGTCCTCCTCAGATGCCATCCTGGGTTGTGCTCTGGCTCTGGTCAAAGCCAGCCACTATGCATGTTGGCCCAAGGCTTTCTGGGAGGGGCCCAGTCATAGGCCAAGTTCAGCAGCAGCAGGGCTTCCTGGCAAGAGTCACCAGGCAATCCACAGATGGCCACCACCTGTGCTGAGCTTTAGAGGTGCCTTGAGAGGCCAAGCTAGAACTAAAGCTGGTTTCCACTAGTGCCAGGTTTGGGGCTGTTCATCAAGAGGTATGGCTCACACCAAAGCCAGATCATGCTTGTTTAGGTTATGTGAATCTTTGAGAGATTTTAGGAAAGTTCAAAGCTTGAGCCATGACAGGCCATTTGTATGGACAAAAACCACTGGAAGTGGCTTCGGTGGGCCCACAAATTGGGAGGGACAGGGTCTCAGAATCACTTGGGTGGGGTGACCTGTGTTAGCCACATTAATAGAGCAGCCACTTGCATCTGCTCATGGGATGGGCGAGGCACAACAAAGGAATAAAATAATAGATACTGCCAGCACATCTGCCTGGTAGAAAACTGCCCCTCCAGCCTTCACCCTGAAGCCAGACAATTCAGTTTCTTCTCGTATGTCCCTGGCACTCTTCGAGTAGCTGCCCCAGTGTTGGAGCTCAGAGCAAGTGAGTTCTTTCCTGAGTAAGTCTGCATGCAGGCCCTCTAAGAGGAACATCTGTGATTTCAGCTGTCTTTTGTCTCACTCAGCAAAAATTTTATCATCTGGTTTTCACAGCCAGAGATTGTGGAGACTTCTCTTCCTGGGATGAGGAGTCTTGTATGGGGCTGAGACCCCTTGCTCTTCAGGGAGGACCTCTACAGCAGAGATATTTCTTCCAACTTTTAACTACCACATGTAGATGTGGGACTAGCTCGTTTTGCATCCCCATGCCTCATACCAGTCTTAAGATGGCCTCTTCTATATGTCCCCATTTGTAGGATTTTTGTTCAGGTGACTCTCAGTGATGATTGTGCTGTTGTAATTTTGATGTGGTCATGAAAACAGGCAAACATAGCATTTACCTACTAAGCCATCTTGACTCTAAGTCCTAATGAGATTTTTACATGGTGAATAACTTGAGGGTTTTTCCACTTGATTTTAAAAAAACTTGGACTGGGAACATGTTATTTAGTGCTAGTACTTGAAATAAATGTTACTTATCAGGGGATTATAAGTAGTGGAAGAACAAATTTAGTGATAAGGAAATTAATACACAGACACAAAAATTACTACAATTCTTATGAAGAGACACTTGTTAATTATAATATCTAACTTCACAATCATGGTAGTGCACTAAAAATTTATATATTGCTTTTCCTCCTGAAAGCTAAAATTCCTTTCAAAAGATCATAGTTTTAAAACAAATGTTCTCCTATTGTATAGTATTATATCAGTTTTAGTTATAATGGCTCTTTATGTAAGTTGTGTTTTATATATTGTGTACATATTTTCCATTATTACTCCAATCCAATTTAGAAGAGTGTTGCATTTTAAATTTAAATTAGAAAGTAAATGATGAAAACATTTTATGTCTAGGAAGGATTTGAAGTCTGGACTTCCTGTGGGACTAGACCATATCTATTTAGGCAGAAAGCAGCAGTAGAATCTTATACCTCATGCCATGATTTGTAACATTTTTCCTCGACTCACTCACTTTCACAGATTTTCACTCTCTCACTCTCTTACTCTCTTATTAACCTCATATTATCATTCGCTCTTCTCACAAACACACATACGCATATAGGGCATTGCAGGATATATATTTTAATTAAAGTTTGTTTTTAGACTTTTTCAATATCTTTTGAGGTAAGTGGAAACATCATATGGAAAAACAACTAGAAAAAAATCACATATATATATATTTTTTTTATTTCTAGCTCTGCCATGAACTTTCTGTCTTGTTGAATGAGACATTTAACACTTCTTTATCTGACTTTATCAGTAAAATGGAGGTCATTATCTTATTGTGCTTCTAATTTACTTCCCTAAGGATGCTTCTAGGATTCACTGAATTACTACAATATAGTCTATAGTTTATTTGGATTAAAAAATCCTAAAGGGAGTGATGTGAGTACACCGTGGAGCTCAAGAGGAATCTGAGTAAAACTACCAAAACCATCGCTAACACTGACAGATATTGAGACTGAGGGTAGCGAGCATGATTGAATATCTATAAAGAAAAAAAGGCATTATTAAGATTTTATATAAAGCAGGGATCCAAGAGACTTAGATGCTACCTACTGGAATCCAAAAGAAAAATGCCTTTTTTGCAACAAGCTAAAGACTGACCTTTATATAATAAATCTTCTTTCTGGGGGGGGGGGAAGCAGAATACACTTCCATTAATGCCCAGGTGGCGAAATAGTCCATTAAACACCATGAACAACTGAGGTGAAAAGACAGCTCAGAAAGAAACAGAAAAATCTTCAGAAAATAAGCTTATGGACATAGAAATATGCGACTAAAAGGACAGAGAATTCAGGATGGTACTTCTGAAAAATCTCAATGAGATCCAAAACAACTAATATCAACAATTTCAGGAATTGAGAAAACAACTAGGTGAGCAGAATGAGTTCTTTAGCAAGGAGATTGAAACTCTCAAAAAGAAGCAAATAGAACTTATGGAGGTGAAGAACACACTGCAAGAGTTGAAAAATTAAATACCAAATTTGTTAAATAGAGTTTATCAAATGGAGGAAAGGATCAGTGATGTCGAGGACAAACATCCAGAAATAAATCAGAAGAAAAAAGAGAGAAACCAAAGAAGAAAAATAATTAAAGAGAAATACAATAACTAGCTGATAACATCAGGAGAAGAAACATAAGAATAATGGGCATTCTTAAAGGCGAGAAAAAGGAACAGGGATTAGAAAGCATTTTCAGACAAATAGTTGATGAGAATTTCCCAAATCTAAAGAATGAACTGGAGCTTGGTATTCAAGAAGTCAACAGAACACCCACTTATATAAACCCAAAAAGGCCTTCACCAAGATACATTGTATGAAAATTATCAAAAATCAATGACAAAGACAGAATAATCAGGGCAGCCAGGAAAAAGAAGACAGTAACCTATAAAGGAAAACCCATTTATTATTGCAGGACATCTCAGCACAAACCATACAATCCGGAAAGGATTGGAATCAAATATTAAAATTAACTAAAAGGAACTACCAGTCAAGAATAATGTATCTAGAAAAGCTCTCCTTTCGATATGAATGAGAAATAAAGAAACTTTCCAAACATATGAGTACTGAGGGAATTCTCCACTACAAGGCCTGCACTACAGGAAATATTGAAATGGGTCATATAAAACAAAATGAAAAAATATATATAACTATGAACAAGGCAACTAGCAGGCAGATAGAAGCAGAAGAGTGCAACTCTTACTAAGAACAAGGTATTATAAGCCTAAACAGTAAGAAGAGATTTGCTATAGCAAGATAGTAATGAACATTCGGCATACATGGGGACTAAACTGAGACAACAATGACTAAAAAGGGGAGGATTCAAAGTTTCACGTTTGCAAAAGGGAATGTAGATAAGGCGCACGCAAAAGAGAATGGACTACTATATGTGTGTGTGTGTAAATATATATATATATATATATATATATATATATATATATATATATATAATACTTAATGGTGAAAAACTAAAAATCTTACCTCTAAGATCAAGACAAGGCTGTCTACTGTTCACAACTGTTATTCAATATAACATTGGAAGTCATAGTGAGTGCAATCAGGCAAGAGAAAGATACAAAAGGCATTGAAATAGGATATGAAGACATCACAATGTTATTCTTTGTGGATGACATGATGCTGTACTTAGAAAACCCTAAAGACTCCACAAGAACACTACTAGAAACAATAAGCAAATAGAGTAACGTTTTTGGATTAAAAAAAATCAATGTTCAAAAATCCATAGTGTTCCAATACTCTAATACTAAAGGGTCAGAAAAGAAGTGGAAAAAATAATTCTTTTTGCAATTGCAACAAAAATAATAAAATACTTAGGACTAAATCTAAGGAAACGTGAAGGACCTATATAATGAAAACTGTAAGACTCTATTAAAGAAATTGAAGAAGATACAAAGAAATGGAAAGATATTCTGTGTTCTTGGGTTGGAAGAATCAACATAGTTAAAATGATAAATATTACCAAAAGAATTATACAGTTTTAATGCAATCTCCATCAAATCCCATTGGCAGTTTTTAAGGAAACAGAAGAAAAAAAAATCAAAATTGTATGGAAACACAAAAGACCCCTAATTGCCAAAGCCATCCTGAGAAAAAAGAACAAGGCTGGAGGCATCATTCTTCCTGACTTTAAACTATACTACAAAGCGACAATAATCAAGTATTGTTAGAAAAACAGACACGAACCAGTGGAACAGAATCGAGAGTCCTGAAATAAACCCATGTTTATATAGGCAAATAATTTTCGACAAAAAAGCCAAAACATACAGTGGAGAAAGAAAAGTATCTTCAATAAATGGTGTTGAAGGATCTGGAAAACCACCTGCAAAAGAATAAAACTAGACTGTTGTTTATCAACACACACAAAAATTAAATCAAAATGGATTAAGGACCTATATATAAGACCTGAAACAATAAATTGCATAGGAGAAACAATATGAATTAAATTTATGGAGCTTGGACTTAAAGAAGATTTTATGAATTTGACCTCAAAGGCAAAGGACGTAAAAGCAAGAATAAATGAATGGGACTATGTCAAACTAAAAAGCTTCTGCACAGCAAAAGAAACCATCAACAAGGTAAAGAGACAACTATCCGAATGAGAAAAATATTTGCAAGCAATGCCTTTAATAAGGGCCTAATATCCAAAATATACAAAGAACTCATTCATCTTAATAACAACAGAATAAGAACAATCCAATCAAAGAAATGGGCAGAGGACCCAAACAGACACTTCTCTCAAGAAAACATACAAATGGCCAACAAACATATGAAAAATGCTCAACATTGCTAGGTATTAGGGAAAGGAAAATCAAAACCACAATGAGATACCACCTCACAAATTTTAAAATAGCTGTTATCAATAGGATGAGTATTAACAAATGTTAAAGATCATACAAAGAAAAAGGAACCCTCATACACTGCTGGCGAGCCTGCAAATTTGTATAGCCACTATGGAAAACAGTATGAAGGTTCCTCAAAAAATCTAAGTATTGATACCATATGATTCAACAATCACTTTACCAGGTATTTACCTCAACGTCTCAAAAATATATATCTGAAAATATATTTGCCCACCGATTTTCATAGCAACATTATTCACAGTGGCTAGTACATAAAGTAACCGAAGTATCTCATGATAGATGATTGCCTAAGGAAGCTGTGGTACATATATACAATGTAATACTACTCAGCCTTATATAAAATGAAATACTGCCATTTGCAAAAACATAGGTGGACCTTTAGATAATCATGCTAAGCTAAAATGACCAAAAATGTTGAAACCACATGATATCACTTATATGTGGGATATAAAATTGAAAGCATCAAATGAACAGGAGAAACAAACAGAGATTCATGGACATGGATAATAGGCTAGTGGTTACCAGATATTATGGCATGAAGGAGAAGAAGGTAGGGAGGATGTGGTAAAAGGCATCTAATATGTAGTCATATAAAGAAATCTAACTATGGGTGGTGAACACACAATGCATTATATAGCCTTACTGTTGAATTGTGCACCTGAAACTTACTGGATTTCATTAACCAATTTTATTATAATAAAATAAATAAAAATAAATAAAAACAAAACAAAATATCTAAGAACAAATGCTTAGACTTATTATGGAACTTACTGAAGCCCATAAACATGATTGTTTTCTTAGGGCTCCATTATCTACTTACATTTCTCTTATTTACTGTTTTTGTTAATTATAATGTTAGTAGGAGACCTATATGTATGGCAAATCTAGATGAAGTTATCAAGAGACAGGCAAAACAATGTTGTGATCATATATTACTTTTGAAAGGTATGTAGTGTGATTGTGAATATGTGCATCACATAAAAAGGTTGAAAGTATATGCATTAGAATGTTAACAAGTGTTATTTCCAGGATTGTGAGTGATCGATATCACTTATTTTTAAAATTTATCTGTATTTTCTAAAATGATGTGAATTATTTGTGCTATTATAACTAATTAAAATCTACATTGTTTAATTGCTATCAGTTAAAATATTTTATTCATTTTGTTCTAGTCCATTTTCATGTTATAGAAATAAATATCATGAAAATGCCCACTTCATAATGGAGGAACAGAGAGTAAGAAATATTAAATTAATTTAGCTACTGTTCTGTGTTGAAAGTAATTTAGCATATCTCACCATGATGATCCTATTTATAATATTATTTCTTTTGATTATTCTAATTTTTAAAATGTGTTTTACAGCTGCAAGACCGTACTCAGTTCAGCGACCGAGACTTAGCCACTCTTAAGAAGTACTGGGATAATGGCATGACCAGCCTTGGCTCTGTATGTAGAGAGAAAATTGAAGCAGTTGCAACTGAATTAAATGTTGACTGTGAAATAGTTCGGGTAAGACACTTTTAACTATTTTCATGGTGTAATTGATGATTGTCATAAATGAAGCTTTAAAAATTATGTGGGGCACTGTAAATAACACCATCAGTAAAGTGAAGTAGATAACCCAGTTAATGAGCGGAAATACATTCAGCTCATATATTTTATAAGGAACTTGTATCTACAGTATGTAAAGAACTCTTAGATCTCAATAATAAAAGGCAAATGATGTAGCTTAAAAAAAATGGGCAAAGAATTTGAATAGACATTTATCCAAAGAAGATATACAAATGGCCAATAAACAGACAAAATATGTTCGGCATTACTTGTCATTATGGAAATTAAAATCACAATGAGATACCTCTTACTACCTACTATGATAGCTAGAATTAAAAAAAAAATAACAAGTGTTGTCTAGGATGTGGAGAAATTTGAACCATTATATACTTCCAGTGAAAATATAAAATGTTTTCGCCACTTTAGAAAACACTCTTCAAAAATTTTAACATAGAGTTATCATATGTCTCAGTAATTCCACCTTTAGGTATATACCCAAAATAAATGGAATGTATATCCACTCAAAAGCTTATACATGGATGTTCATAACAGCATTATTTATGATAGCCAAAAAGTGGGAAAAAATGTCCATCAAGTAGATGAGTAATCAAGATATGATATACGAGTATAATGGAATATTATAGATACATGTAAAGGAATGAAATACTGAAACATGCTACAAAACATTGTGCTAAATGAAAGAATCCAGTCACAAAAGACTACTTATTTTGTCATTCTATTTATTTGAAATATCCAGAATAGACACATCTATAGCGACAGAAAATAGATTAATGGTTGCCAAGGGGTGGGTGTAGCTGGAAATGGAGAGTTACTGCTAATGGGTCTAAGGTATTTTTTGGCATGATAAAAATGTTCTGGAATTAGATAGTGATGATTGTTGCATAACTCCATGAATATATTAAAACCATTTTTATTGTACACATTAAATGAATTAATTGTATGGCATTTTAAATATATCTTAGTAACACTTAAAAATTACATGAGGAGATCTAAATATATGTAATATATTATGTAATGAATGAAAGATTGAAAAATTATATTAGTCATGGATACATTAGTTTACTTTATATTTGAAAGATGTCAATATATGATTTAGATAGTGGCAGTGGTGTACTACTGGTAAGTATTTAACAGTCAGCTTTAAGGAAAAGTATATGCTGATGTCCATGGTACCAAAAATTCCACCATATCTAATTCTATGGTTCATTCAATGTGGAGTTCAGAAGCTATGCCAACAATTGGCTCTTATGAGCAAATATGAGTAGGCTTCAGCTCACACTGAAGGGTCATCCCAGATTATAAAGAGGGAAGTACTATTGAAGAACAAGAGACAAAACGCAGAGCTCTTCTAGAAGAAATAAAGCATTTCATTTTCTCTTACATGTGAAGACAGAGGGAGACATTTAGGGAGAAGTCATAGATCGCAGCTTTCTCAAACACTCATATGTGGAATAGAAAACTGAAAGCAACAAACAAACATGACAAACAAGCAGAGACCCATGAACACAGACTGTGGTTTATTGGTTACCAAAGGGTAATGGGGAGGAGGGAGGTAGATAAGGATAAAAAGGGGTCAAATATTTGGTGATGGAAGGAAATAAAACTTTGGGTATTGAACACACAATACAATATACATATGACATATTATTGAATTGTACATTTGAAAATTTTTGGTTTTATTAACCAATATCATCCCAATAATTTTATAAATATAAGTAAATATATATTTGTATATATATATATATACATATAATATATACATATACTATGTCTGTATATATATACATACATACATACATACATACATATATGTATGTGTGTGTGTGTGTGTGTGTGTGTGTGTGTGTGTGTATCAAAATACTGTCCTGTTCAAAGTCTTACTTTTTATTTTGTTAGGATCCAGGTAAGAAATCAAATTAAATCCTGTATTTACTGTGTTTACTGTGTTACGTATATTAACAAGGAAATAGAGAAACATTAGACACCTTTCCTATTTTTAAGGCACTGGGATTCTAGCTAGAGGGATGACACAAGAATAGAAATAAATAAAGAGAAAGTGGAGTGGGGTCATGGTATGAGGAACCTAAGCAAAAACTAAGAATAGGAAAATGCAGAGTATGTGTTTTTGTTCTAATTGTCATTTTTAATTTTTTTAAATTGAAGTTATACATGCACATAGCTGAAGAATTCAAGTTCTGTAGAACTTGCTGCAAAATCATCATTCCTCACTCCATCCCTCCTATCATTTCACAATGACCATATTTCCACCTTTTAGATGATACCTTTGGTATTTACCTCCAGCTGTTAATAATGTGCTGAATTAGTTAGAATTAGGCTTTGCTGTAACAGAAAGACTCTAAATAACATTGGCTTAGACGAGGTATTTCAATTCAAGTACAAGTCCAGGAGTATACAATTTAGAGCTAGCATGGAAGTTCTGCCCTGGGAAGTTGTCAGAGGCTTTTGTGCCTTCCACCTTTCATTCTGCCATCCCTAAAATGTAGCCCTTGTCCTCAAGTTTCAAAATTATGTAATTTATAGTCCAGTTGGCATGACAGAGAGAGGGAGAAAGAAGGGGCATTGGGTGTATACCAGCTATCTTTGAAAGGAGATTCCCAGAAACTGCCAGAAGACATATTCACTTATATCTCATTGTCTAAGATTACACACACAGTAATATTTAATTACAAGGGAAGTTGCAAATGTAGTTATATTGTGGGATGCCATGTATCCAAGTTAAAGTTCTATTATTCTGGAAGATAGAGAAGACAGAAATTGAGGAATACTAGCAGTATCTATCATCCGTTTTTATTACTACTTTTTGATTCTTCAGTGCTAGACATTGTTGGTTGATTTTCCACTATGAAATCTGAGGCTTCCCCCTCCCCCAAGTCTTTCAAGATTTCTTTATTGATTTATTCACCTACATGTATACTTCTCTTCTTATTCTCCCAGTATAGTTATTTTATATTTTGATTAGTGTTTGATATTTAGTGTTAACATTATTATGATTATGTAAATGTTTCTACATCTTAATTATATAGTATTTTATTATTTGTCTTTTTATGAATAACATTATTTTTTTTCTTTGGAGTTCATTATTTACTTAGTTTTATTTTTTGTATGTTTGTTTACTTAATTTTCTAGACACTTACTACTAATTTATCCTGAAACCCTTCCTCAGTTGTATATACCCCCCCAATATATTTATACCCATTTGGTAGTGTTACAATCTTATCATCTTGAAGAATCTTCTCCCAGAATTTCTGATCTGCTCCAATCTGGATTGGTTATTCTGTACCCAGAAGACAACTGTAACCTTGAGATTTCCATTTTGAATATGTTTGTCCTTTTGCTGTACTTTCTGTAAGATATCCTCAAGTTTATCTTCCAACTTTTCTACTTTTTTTCATATTTGTTTATAATCAATCTGCCACTGACAGAAATAAATATCATGTGCTATGACAAGATTTCAGTCACTATGGGCTGCCATAAGGGCTCCTTGATATCCTATAATGCAGGACAGAGGAGACAGGGACAGTGTTCCTAAAAAACATACTCTTTAAAAAAGAAAGATAAGATAGCCACAAGGTTCCTACCTAGGATTTTCTTCAATACCATCAGATTTTAGATATAATTATTGTTAAGCAAAAAAAAAAAAACAAACAAAGAATGCCTAAAGCCATCGATATCGGGACTCTCAGCCATTGTCATGTACAATGCCCTTAATCCCCGTAAAGTCCTAACATACAGAAAAAAAAAGTGATACCATTTTCTTCTTGCTGAAGGCTAGTTATAAGTTCTACTACAGGAAAGAATAAGGAATTGCTTACTACCCTTTTGTTTCTAGTAATTTCTTAAAATGTAAGCATGCCCATGGCAGCGAGAAAATTTGAAAAGTTGATGTGTTGTAAGAGGACATCTTCTGAGACTGGCCAAGATGGCATAGAAGCTAGACGTTGTACATGCCTCCTCTTGCGACCACATCAAAATCATAACAAAAGTACAGAGCAATCATGACTAGGAGTCACCTGAGATCTGGCTGAACAGAAGCCCTACAACTAGGGACAAACATAAGAAGTCACCTCGAAACTGGTAGGAAAGGTGAAGATGTGAAACACTCCAGTCCCACAACCACATGTGGCAGTCGACAAGCGAGAGGGCTGTGTGGGCTGCAGAGCTCCCTCTCCCACCTGAGGAGTGAGAGGTCCTGGCCTCACACTGGGTCCCCAGCCCAAGGTTCCTGTGCTGGGAAGAGAAGTCCCCATGACCTCTGGCTGTGAAAAACCAGCAGATATTGTGGCTAAGTGAAACAGGACTGCAGGAGTCGCAGGTGTTTCTATTAAAAGGACTCACTCACTCTGAATTCCAGCACTGGGGCAGCTGCTCAAGGAGAGCTAGGGACATACAGGCTTCAGGACAAGGGCTGGAGGGGCGGCTCTCTCCCAGAGAGAAGTGCTGGCAATATCCATTGTTTCTTGGTTGAGCCTTCCCACCTCCCAGCCTGTGGATGCAGGTGGCCGCCATACCCGAGTCTCAACCAACCTGAATAACACAGGTCATTCCACCCAGGGGATTCCCTGAGATTCCATTTCTTTCAGTCTGTGGGCTCACTCAAGTCCCCTTCACTGGTTTATTCCATACAAATGGTCTGCATCAGCTCATGCAATGGACTTTTCTAAAATTTCTCAAAAACTCACAAATCCCAAAGAAGCAGCATCTGATCTTGGCATGCCACGTATCTTCTGCTGAGCAGCTCCAAGCCCAGCACTAGCAGCAGCTAACCTTGGTTTCTGGCTTGGCCTCTCGAGGCACCTAAAAACCAAGCATGGGAGGCAGCCATATGCAGATTGCTTGGTAATTCTTGCCAGGTGGTCCCAGAAGTGCACAGGCTGTGGTTGAACTTGGCCTGCAGCTGGACCCCTCTCAGGAAGCCCTTGGGCTGGCACACCCAGTGGCCTGGTTCAATCTGCTATGGAGTCAGACCACCACCTAGGGCTGTACCTGAGGAAGACATACCCAAAGGACAGACAGAGCAGGAACCAGAGACCTGCTAAAGTGAATCCTGCTCCATAGAGTCAGTACCTCCCTGACCAATCTTCAAAACCTGTCAGCCCAAGGGTTAATCCCTCCCATAGATATGAAAACAGCAACCAAAGCAAAACTGCACCAAGAGGGCACACATAACTCACACAAAGGACATGCCTTGAGCACCAGGAAAGATTGAGCCGCTGGGCTCCACAGGACACCTACCACATAAAGCCACTCTACTAATACCGGGAGATTTAGGAGCTTTACCTACTACATAGAAAGAAACATGGGGAGACAGCCATAATGGAAAGACAAAGAGACATGTCCATGAAAAAAACAGAACAGAACTCCAGAAAAAAAATTAAAAGTGGAGACAAGCAATCTAACAGATACAGAATTCAAAACACTGGTTATAAGGATGCTCAATGAACTTAAGGGAAAAAGTAGATTAACTCAGTGAGAACTTTAACAAAGAGATAAAAACATATAAAACTGGAGATGGAAAATATAAAAATGAACCAGTCAAATGAACAATGCAATATCTGAGATGAAGAGTACATTAGAAGGAATCAACAGATGGAGCAGAGGCTCAAATCAGCAATGTAGAGGATGGGGTAGCAGAAGACACCCAATCAGAACAGCAACAAGAAAAAAATCTAAAAAAATATAAGGACAGTTTAAGGGGCCTCTAGGACAATATCAAGCATGCCAACATTCACATCACAGAGGTACCAGAAAGCAAAGAGAGAGGAAGGAATTAAAAAACCTATTTCAAGTAATAATGACTGAAAACTTCCCTCACCTGGTGAAAGAAATAGACTTACAACCCTATGAAGCTCAGAGAGTCCCAAACAAGATAAACTCATAAAGGCCCACACCAAGGCACATCATCATTAAAATGCCAAAGGTTATAGACAGGGGAAATCTTAAAAGCAGCAAGAGAAAAACATTTAGTTACCTACGAGGAAGCTCCTATAACACTGTCAGCCAATTTTTCAATAGAGACTTTGCAGACCAGAAAAGATCAGTACAAAATTTTCAAAGTGATGAAAAAGAAGGACACTACAACCAAGATTACTCTACCCAGCAAAGCTTTCTTTTGGGTTCAAAGGACAGATAAAGAGCTTTCCAGACAAGAAAAAAAGCTAAAGGAGTTCATCACCACCAAGCCAGCATTACAGGAAATGTTGAAGGGGTGTCTTGAAGAAGAAAAATAATGTATCAAAAATATGAATAAAGAATGGTAATAAGTACATATCTATCAGCAAGTACTTCAAATGATAAAGTATTAAATGTTCCAGTCAAAAGATAGGGTGGCTGAATGGATAAGGAAACAAGTCCCTTATATATGCTGCCTACAAGAAACTCACTGCAGATTAAAAAACACACACAGACTAAAAGTAAAGGGATGGAAAAAGATATTTCATGATGGACCTAAAGGGCATTGTGCTGAGTGGAGTAAGTCGATTAGAGAAAGACAAATGCCATATGATTTAATGCACATATGGAATCCAAAGAACAAACTCATAGATACAGAGAACATTTTGAGCGTTACTAGATGGGAGAGGGGTTGGGAGGCATAGGTGAAAAAGGGGAAAGGGATTAAGTACAAAATAGTAGTTACAAAATAATCATGGAAGTACAAAGGATAGCATAAAGAACGTAGTCAACAATATTGTAATAACTAGGTATGGTGTCAGATGGGTACTCGATTTATTGAAATTATCATGTCGTGAGATATACAGATGTCTAATCATTATGCTGTACACCTAAAACTAATATAATATTGTATGCCAACTATAATTGAAATTATATGTATATGTATAATTGAAAATTTTAGTTGCATGTTTTCTTGTTATATCCTATACTTCTAAAATAATCTAAGAAGCAAACAGCATATTTTTATTTTAACCATATTGAGTGTTATTATAGTCATATATTTCTTTAACTTTAAATGTCATTCCCAGGTTAGTGCCTATTACTTTCTAACTTATTCATTCATCGAAGGTAAACTAAACACCTATTATATGCCAGAATTCTTCTAGTTGTCATGCAAAGAATACAGGTCTCCTAAGCAACTTACAATTTAGCATGGTCACATTTCTTTTTAATGTCTGTGCTTCAGTTAACAGTAAGTGGAGATAATATAACAGAAGGTTGTTTTGAGATAATATATTTGGTAATAAGTATAAAGCACCGTAAGTTCTCAATAAATGTTAGTTTCCTCCTCTTTCTCTCTATAGTTCAGTTTTCTGCCTACCCTTTCCATCTGTGTTTGGATTATAGAAAACACATGTCAAAATTTACTTTTGTGTAGTCAAATATTTATATAAACAACACATTTAAATGATTGAAATACATTTCAAAATACTAATAAATTTCATGAAAACATATACTTTTTTACATTCTAGATTATATTTATTTTCCAAGGAGCATGGTTAGATCTGAAATATCTTTAAATAAAAGAATGTTTTTCACTTACACTATTTTTAATTTTCTTTTTGCATTGGATTTAACCCTCCACCCTCAATGTGTGTGCAAAACAAATAATAGTACTCTGTTAATTACCATAGACCTTGATTCAAATCTGGTGGGTATGTTGAACTTGAATTACATGCTCTTATTTTATTTAAGAAAAAATGCGATAGGTAGAAGGATGGCTTGCTCAAGGTCACACAGCAAGTCAATGACTAGAGGCCAGATCTCTTTATTACCAGTTTAACATTATTTGCATTTCTGCTTCATCAGTATATGGTTTATCATAAGAATCAACTTGCATATTTCTTAAAAATACAGTCACCCCATCTTACAAGACCTACTAAATTATGATTTTCAAGAAAGGATCTGAGAATCTGTATTCTTCCATTCTAATAATTGTTATAATCAAGTAATTTTGGAAAAGACTTCACTACACAATGTCATTGTGGCTAAATATTCTAGGTGGATCTTCCCTTTATAATACTTGGTTATATATTGTAATTTATATTTTTTTCTCTTTGCTTATTGCCTGTACTTATACTAGATTGTAAGTTTAAATTTCATGAAGACATATATTATGCTTGCTTTTTACTACTGTATTCCTAGCACTAGAACAGTACTTGGTACTTAGTTCACAGTTGGTATTTAGTACTATTTGTGGAATAAATGAATGTTTAACAGAAATGTGTGTCCTCTGTGTATAGCACACACAGAATACAAATATATAATAAATATTTCAAATAACAGCAATTTAAAATATTGTTTCATTTTATTTTAATAGAAATATAGTTAGAAGTGTATAGGACCTGAGAGTCCTAATTTCTAATAGCCACTATATTTGTGCTGTCAATACATAAGAGTTCTGGTTGGAAAGATATAGCAGTGTTCTATAGATTTATGAGCATAATGGAGGGACAAAGATTATCCAGGAAACTGAAGATTTGAAAAATAATTTTCTCACTTTGTAGTTTTCTCAGATACAAAATATGAGGCCCTGAGTAATAAAATAATTTGCTCATAGGTCATATAAAATGGTTGAAAACTACATATTTTTAAAAAATCAGGTTGTTTAATTTGAAACACAGAAAATATTCTTTACATAATTGATAGCTGGAATGTAGAAGAGGGTTTGGGGATGAGGTGAAGCCAGAGTGAATAATTGGAACAAATGCCTAGAATTAATAGGGCGATAGATATTGGTTCAGTTTAAGAGAAAGTATTAAAAAACAACAACAACAACAAACAACAACAACAACTATCCACAAACTGGACTAGGGAAACTTCCAAAGTAGTATATTCCATCCATATTGATGAAATTTTCATGCAAAGACTGAATAGCGACCCATCTAAAATGTTGAAGAAGGGACTTTTACATTGAATAAAAGGTTAGATTACCTGGCATCTAAGATTATTTCCATCATCTATGAGACTTTGAAAATGTAAAAAAAAAAATAGCATTATGTTTATATCTTGAATAATTTCCCAGTGCCTTTCAATTTTCAGGACCATCCAAAGAGGAACTATTTTAGCCCTAGTATGCAATAAAATTTCACATAATATTAATATTCATACCATATATTATTTCACCTTCATCACTGTACATTCCATAATCACTAGTCTCTCCTAAGAAAGATATATAAAAGAAGTTGAGGAGAAATAAAAACAGGTTTCTACATTTTCTTTTCTTCTCTTATAATAAACTTTTTTGAAACAAAGGAAACAAGAAGTTCCCTAAGGAAACTAATATTTGTCTCCTTTTGCTCACATCATCATTTTTACAAGGGTCAGAACTAGGATTATTATAAAAGAGAAACTTCTGCCCTTAGAATTTGATAAGCATCAGTATTCAAAGAGTAGAAACAGAGAAAGTATATGACAATCTTATGGAGCTTTACTAAGAACTTGCACTTCTTTACGTTTTCTGAAGTTTAGCAGTTCATCGTCAATGAGAGCATGTAATGGGAAACTGAAATAGAATTACGCTCTTTAAACTAGTATTTCCCCTATGATGGAAGTTAGCAACGCTAGAAAAGTAATATCCAAAAATATATTTCTTTTCTGCTGGGTAATTTTTACACGGGAGTCTACAACACAAACTGTGTGTTTCAGACTTCACATTGACTACTAAATATGTCCAAGGTACTGCATTTCCTGAATTTGAAGAGACAAGAAGAATTAATCTTCTTGGGTTAATTGAATAGTTCTGTTTTCCCCTGAACATTTTTTTTTCAAAATCTTACCAAATATAAAGTTAACTACATTATTATTTTTATTTAAATTATGGAATATCTAAGGTGGCTTTATATTAATATGGATCTTGTTTGTATAAAGAAATCTTACTCGGTATACAAAGAAAGGGTACCATAATCAAATTCAAATTTAGAGCTGAAAATATGAAATGCTATTGAATTGCTTTTTGCACTAAAAGAGAATATACAGGTTTTAAGAATTCTTCTTGTACTGTAGGTTGGCACCACATAGCAATAACAGTTACAAACTCTAGTCATATATAATGAGTTTTTTGAAATAGAATGAGAAATTTGAGAATAAAATTGGTTTTAGACTGCTGCTTCCAAAAAAATGGAATACACATAATTTTCCCTAATCTTCCCACTATGTACAGCTAAAATCCCTGGGCATTACCTATAACCAATGTAAGAAGACTTTGAAGGTTGAAAGAAGTTACATTTGTTAGGAACCACAGAAACTGAGGAATGACAGAGTAGTGAGTTCCTTGAGTTTTATTTTTGCCTCATATACCCCAGATTGGATATTTGAGAAGCAGACAAGCCAGAAGCATCAATAGGCACAAATAAACAAACAAACAAAAAATCCAAGAAAAGTCTGTTTTCTCTTGCCAGAGAACCAAGAAAAGGATAGCTTAGCAAGAAAGAAAATGTTTAGACAATAACCTCTTGACTCCAGCCAAATACCACAGAAAAAAATGCAACTACATGCCACCCCTACCAGAAAAGGCCAAGTGGAGGACTCATACATGTGCTCTCACCAGGCCACAGCTAGATACCCCAACCACTCACAGACCAATGTCAGAGAAGAAAGAGGCAGAGCTAGACATTAAAATCCTTCCACCTTCTTTCCCCTGCCATTTCAGTAGACTTTCACCTTACCCGCACCTAAAAGTATTGAGGAACCCCCTATCTCATTTAAGTAGTGGTAAAGGATACCTAGTGGAGATAGTGGAGGCCCAAGTCCACTCAAGAGTGAAAATAATTTCCTCATTCATCCAGTGTCAATGGAAGCCAGGTCGAGAATATGGATTTCCATCCACTTGTGGAAGTCTGTCAAAAGATAGATAGTTGATATATAGATAGACAGCTATATAAATATATCCTAGAGCAACCACTAAACATTATACAAAGAAATACAGAACAGAATTTTATAGATAAATCAAAGTGGAATTCTAAAATATGTTCAAATAACCCATAGAAATGCAGGAGGGGAAAATACAAAGAACAAAGCAAAAATAAAATGACATGCATAAGCCATAGCAGAGCAATAATTGCATTAAATTTAAATGTTCTGTGGAAAATCGATGAATGAGATATACCACATTCACAAATCAAAAGATAGAAATCATATGATCATATCAATAGATTCAGGAAAAGTGTTCAACAAAACCCAGCATCCATTTACGATAAAAACTCAGCAAATGGACAATAGACCTGTGGTTACTAGAGGGTAGAGGGGAAGGGGTGGGGGGAGGTAGATGGGATAAAGGAGATCAAATATGTGGCAACAAAAAAAATCTAACTATGGGAGGTGAACACAGTGTAAACATATATATGACTTATTGTTAAAGTATACAGCTGAAACTTTTTTGGATTCCGTTAACCAATGTCACCATAAAATAAACAAACACACAAATGAATAGATAAATAAAACTCTCAATAAAGTGAGAATAGAGGGAACATACCTCAACATAATAAAAGTCATATATGACAAACCTACAGCTAATATCATACTCAATGTGGAAGGGCTAAAAGCATTTTTCTTAACATCAGGAATAAGAGAAGAATGCCCACTTTCACTACTCCTCTTCAACATTGTATTGGAAGTCTTAGCCACAGAAATAAGACAAGAAAGAGAGATAAAAGGCATCCGGATTGGAAAGGAAGTAGTAAAACTCCCGTTATTTGCCGATGACATGATACTATATAGAGAGAACCCTAAGAATTCCACCAAAAAAACTGTTAGAACTGATCAATAGATTCAGTAAAATAGCAGGTTACAAAATAAATATTCAGAAGTCAGTGGCATTTTTATACTCCAATGATGAACTTTCAGAAAAATAAATTAAGAAAACAATCCTATTTACAAATGCATCAAAACAATAAAATACGTGGAAGTCAAATTAAACAAGGAGGTAAAAGTCTTATTCTCAGAAATCTATGTCATTTAAAAAAAAGAAATTGAATAAGATACAAATAAATGGAAGCATATACTGTACTCATCACTAAAATGGCCCTACTACCCAAAAACAATCTACAGATTCAAGGGAATCCCTATCAAAACACTAATGGCATTTTTCAGAGAGCTAGAATAAATAATCCTAAAATCTATATGGAACCATAAAAGACCCCAAATAGCAACAGTAATCTTGAGAAAGAAGAACAAAGTAGGAGATATCACACTACCTGATATCAGACTATACTACAAGGCTACAGTAATCAAAACTGCATGGCGGAGAAATGGGCAAAATGGTGTGGATGACAGAAGTTTCACTCTTCCCCTCTTGTGACTACATCAAAGTTGAGATGGAAACACGGAGCAAATAGCAAGCAGAGTTGCCTGGCAGACTAGATGAACAGAAGCACTACAACTAAGGAGAGAAATAAGAAATCATCTGCAACATTTGGAGGTAGGAGGGGGTGAAGACACAAGTCAGTACCCGGTGGCTGAATGAGACAGAGGCTATGGCAGCTGCAGCCAGCAGCTGCAGTCATCACTTAAAGGGGCCATGTCCATGACTGGATTTTCACCATTACTGACTGCTCTCTCTGAGCACCAGCACCGGGTCGGCTACTTGGGGGTTACCAGGGATTTATAGGGAGACACTGAGTTGTCCAAGTGAGGACCAGAGGTGAGGCTTTCTATCAGGAAGAAGTACTGGAGGTATCCATTGCTCCTGTTTTAGTGTCCAGACACAGTGTTGCCATACAGAGGCATCATCAAACTGGATAACAGAAGTCACTCCTCCCAGAGGATTCCCTGAAACTGTATTTCCCACAACTCATGAACTCATTCAAGCCACATTCAGTTGTGTCCTCAGCACGTCCTCTGACACTTGCTGAGCAGCACCAAGACTCATACTGGTGGCAGCTGACCTGTTTCTGGTTTAGTTTCCTGAAGCAACTATAAACATGGCATCTGTGGATTGCTTGTTGAATTTTAACATATGACCCTGGAGGGGCACAGGCTAGGGATAAACTTGGCCTGCAGCTGAAACCGTCTCAGGACTGTGCCAGTGGACACCTACTAAAGAATCCATGTTGATAAGACCGGGAGACTTAGGAGCTTTGTTTAATACATAGAAACAAACACAGAAAAGCAACTCAAGTGGGAAGACTAAGAAGCAGAAAACATATGAGAAAACAAAAGAGAGATCCAGGAATAATAATAATAAGTCAAGCAATGTAACAGATGCAGAGTTCAAAACATTGGTTATAAAGATGATCAATAAACTTATAGGAAGTGTGGATAAATTCAGTGAGAAGTTTAACAAAGAGATACAAAACATAAATATGGAAATGGAAATTATAAAATGGAACCAGTCAGAAATGAAGAACGCATTATCTGAGATGAAAAGTATATTAAATGGAATAAACAAAGGAATAAACCAAGTGAATAAAGAAGAGGATCAAATGAGCTATGTAGAGGATGGGAAAGTCAAGGACACTCAATCAAAATGGAAAGAAAAAAGAAGCCAAGACTATAATAATAACTTAAGAAGCCTATGGGACACTATTAAATGTAAAAATATCTATGTCATAGGAATATCAGAAGAAACAAAACATTGAAGATCTATTTGAAGAAATAATGATGGAAAACTTTCTTAATCTGGTGAAGATATAAAACTCCAAGAAGCTAAGAGAGTCCCCAAAACCAAGAACCCAAAGAGACCCATACCAAGATACATCATAATTAAAATACCAAAGATTAAATACAAAGGGAGAATATTAAAAGCAGCAAGAAAAAAGCAGTTAGTTCCCTACAAGGGAGCACCCATAAGACTGGAAGCTGATTTCTCAAAAGAAACTATGCAGGACAGAAAGGCTTACCACAAAATATTCGACATGATGAAAACCCAGGATCTACAACCCAGAATACTTTATCCAGCAAAGCTATCATTTAGAGTCGAAGGACAGATGAAGAGCTTCCCAGATAAAATAAGCTAAAGGAATTCATCAACACGAAGCCGGGTATTATAGAAATTGTTGGAGGGACTTGTTTAAAAAGAAAAAAAAATGTATCAAAATTATGAATAAAGGAGTCAAGAATATACGATGGGGTGAGGACAGTCTCTTCAGTAAATGGTGCTGTGAAAATTGTACAGATACATGCAAAAATAAATAAATAAACTGGACCACCTTCTTTTGTCATATACAAAAACAGACTCAAAATGAATTATTACTTAAATATGAGACCCACATCCATAAAACTTGTAGAAGAAAACATAGGAAGTAATTTCTCTGATATTGCTACTAGTCATTTCTTTTTTAATATATATTCTCAGGCAAGAAAAATCAAAGAAAAAATAAATTAGACTACATCAAACTAAGAAGTTTTTGCAGAGCAAAACAAAACAAAAGAAAAGAAAACAAAACATCAACAAAACAAAAGACAGTTTACTGAATGGGAGAAGATATCCGCTTATGATACATCTGATAAGAGGTTAATATACAAAATATATAAAGAACTCATACAACTCAACAACAGCAAAAAAAAAGAAAAATTCGATTAAAAAATGGGCAGAAGACCTGAACAGGTATTTCTTCAAAGAGGAAATACAGATAGCCAATAGACATACGAATGATGGTCAAGGTCACTAATCAACGGAGAAATGCAAGTTAAACCACAATGAGATATTACCTCACACCTGTCAGAACCACAAGTGTCAGCAAAATTGTGGAGAAAAGGGAACCCTCATACACTGTTGGTAGGATTGCAAATTTGTATAGCCACTATGGAAAACAGTCTGGAAGTTCCTCAAAAAATTAAAAATAGATACACCCTTTGACCCAGCAAATGCATTTCTGGGTATTTATCCAAAACAAAACAAAACAAAACAATAATTCATAAAGTTATATGCACCCCTATGTTCATGGCAGCACAATTTACAACAACCAAAATATGAAAGCAACCTAAATGCCCATCAACAGATAATTGGATAAAGACATTATGGTTCATATATACAATGGAATATTACTTAGCCATTAAAAGAATGAACTCCTACCATTCACAATAACATGGGTGGACCTAGAAGTCATTAAGCTGAGTGAATAAGTCAGACAGAGGAAGATAATTACCATATGATCTCACTTACAAGAGGACTCTAAGAAACAAAAAGAACAAACTAATCAAAAACAGGCTCATAAATATAGAGGACAATCTGGTGACAGCCAGAGTGGAGCCAGGTTGGGGGGCTGGGTGAAAAATGTGAAAGGTTAAAGAAGTAAAAATTAGTAGTTGATAGATGGTTATGAGGATGGGGAACACAGCATATGAAATGCCGTCAGCATTAATCTAATGGCTAGGTAGAGAGCCAGAGGAAAGAGCATTTAGGGAGATCTTTCATTAACTATATAAATGTCTAACCAATGTACTGTATACTTGAGCCTAGTAATAAAATTTAAAAAAAAAATAAAAAATGTAAATGGTCTAAAATTATCCATTAAAAAACAGAGATTAGCAAACTGGATTTTAAAAGATAACCCAAGTCTATGCTGTTTACAAGAAATTAAAATATAATGACACATGCAAATTAAAATTTAAATGATAGAAAATTCATAGCATAAAACATGAATCATTGCAAAGCAAGAATTATACATTAGTATCATATTAATGAATTTCTAACAAAAGTGTACCCTCTGTGATACACATATGAATATATAATCACATTTCAACAAAAAAAATTGGAAAATGGTTGCATATTAGTATTATCATATTCTATTCCAAAGTAGACTTCAGAACAAAGAAAATTATCAAGGACAAAGAGAAACATTGCACATGATAAAAAGGATACAACCACCAGGAATCATTGCAGTCTTAAATGTGTATGCACCAAATATCAGAGCTTCAAAATATGTGAAGCAACAACTGATAAAACTGGAGATGAAATCACCCCTTTTTCAATAAGTAATAGAGTTATTACATAGAAAATCATCAGTGGCATAGAAGAACTCAAAAACACTTTCAATTATGGAACAGAATAGAGAGCCCTAAAATAAATCATTACATAAACTGCGAACCGATCTTTGACAAGGGAACCAAGAATACACAATGGGAAGAGAATACTCCCTTCAATAAATTTTGTTAGTAAAACTGGATGTCCACATGCAAAAGAATGAAATTGGACCTTTATCTCACATTATACACAAAAATCAACTCAGAATTAAAGGCTTAAACATAAGACCTGAAACCAATAAAACCCCTAGTAGAAAAAAAAATAGGGGAAAAGATTCTGGACATTGACACTGGCAATAATTTCTTAGATATAACATCAAAAGTACAGGCAACAGAAGCAAAAGCAGACAGGTGAGATTAAATCAAACTAAAAAGTTTATGCACAGGAAAGGAAATAAAATTAAAAGAAAACCTACAGAATGGGAGAAAATATTTGCAAACCATTTATCTGATAAAAGGTTAATATCCAAACTATATAAGAAACTCCTTTAACTCAACAACAAACAAATAATCTGATTAAAAAAATGGGTAAAGATATACAAATGTTCAACAAATATATAAAAACATGCTGAATATCACTAATCAACAGGAAAATGTAAATCAAAATCTGTTAGGATGACTATTATCAATAAAAGTTAACAAATATTGAAGAGAATGTAGAAAAAAGGAACACTGTACATTGTTAATAGGAATGTAAATTGGTGCAGCTACTATGGAAAACCATCGGAACTTCCTCAGAAAACTAAAAATAGAACTAACATATGATCCAGCAATCTCATCTACATATGTAAAGAATATTAATTCACTATCTTGAAGAGATATCTGTACTCTAATGTTCATTACAGCATTATTCACAAAACCCAATACATGGAAGCAACCTAAAAATTGTTCATCACATAAAAGGAAATCCTGCCATTTACAACAACATAGATGAACCAGGCAGACATTATGCTAAGTGAAATAAATCAGACACAGAAGGACAAATACTGCATGGTACCACTTATATGATGATTCTAAATAGTTATAGATGCAGAAGGTGGAATGGTAGTTGCCAAGGTATGAGGAGAGGGGGAAACACGGAAGCATTTATTACTCAGAGTGCACAGTTTTAGTTATACAAGATGAATAAGTCCTAGAGATCCATTGCATAGCACAGTGCCTATAGTCAACACCACCATATTATATACTTAAAAATTTGCTAAGAGGGTAAGTCTTAACATAATGTTCTCCTGGTTCATTCATGTTGTTGCAAATGGCAGGATTTCCTTTTTTAAATTCTGAAACATATTCTATTGTATGTGTATACCACATTTTATTTATCTATTCATCTCTTGATGGAAATTATTTCACAAAATACAGAATTCTAGGTTGGAGGTGTTTAATAGGTTTATGACATTGATTGTGGTGATGGTTTTATAGGTATATACTGTCTTCAAATTAATCAAGTTTTATACATTAATTATATACAGCTTTTTTGTCTCCATAAAAGCACACCTTGATCAATAAAATATAATGGACATTTAGAGAATATGCAATCAAACAAGAGTACCATACATATTCTTTTCAAGTGCCCAAGGAACACATATCAAGATAAACCACATTCTAGACCATTAAACAAATATCAATAAACTGAAAAAAATTGAAATCATACAGCATATGTCCCTGGCCACAAGTGACTAAAGTAGAAGACAATAACAGACGAATAACAGGGCTGCCTCCAAGTTCTTAGAAGTTACACAACATGTCTCTAAATAATCCACGAGTCAAAGGGGAAATCTCAAAAGAAATTTAAAAAATACATTGGATTTTCTGTTTCTACTCTGTCATGTGAGGAGCTTGGAGTTGCCACTATTTTATACCAAGCAAAAGGCTGAACAAACTGAAGAATCAATAATTCTTATTAGATACATCAGGTAAATTAGGTTATAAGGTAAACATCTACCCCCAAAATTGGAGAAATAGGCAGGCGAATATAGAGAATCACAATTTACTTAAGCAGAATCTCTATAGTAATCAGTACTGTGGTAGGAAAACCTAAAGTGCACTTGACAAATTGCTGGAGGTTCCATGTAGACAAGTCTGAGAGTTAAAAACTTCACATGTCCTGTAATAAGGGTGCCCTCACACATTTGTGATTTTTACCATCAAACAATGAAATATTATTCAGTGGTAGGAAAAAAATGAGCTATCAAGCCATGAATGATATGAAAGAACCTTAAATGCCTATCTCTAAATGAAAGGAGACAATATGAAAGGTTACATACTATTTGATTCCAAGTATATGACAATCTGGAAAAGGCAAAAAAAATACTAAAGACATTAAAAATATCAGTGACTTACAGAGACTTGTGGGGAGGGAGAGAGGGATGAATATGTCGACCAGTGGGGATTTTTAGGGGAGTGAAACTACTACTTTGTATACTGTAATGATGGCTACATATTTACCAAAACCTATAAAATATACAATGCAGAGAGTGAACACTGATGTAGATTCTGGACTTTACTTAATGCTATATTACTATGAACTCATCATCTGTAACAAATGTACCATATTATTTTAAAAATAATTGATTGATTGATTGATTGATTGATTTTTCCCCTTTTTAATCCCCCACCACCACCACTTCCACCCCTGACTTATGGATGTTGCCATTTTCCCCTTAAGAACTGGTACTCTGAAGGCAGGGCGTCTCCTCCCAAGCGCTCGTGGTGTGCAACCAGGGTCTGGAGCCACAGGGTTCTGGGGCCACAGGGGCCTGGCGCCCCTCTGAGGTCTGGCCACTGGCTCAACCTAGAGCATGAACCCAGGAACTTCTGTATATAAAGCAGATATGCTAACCACTACACTATGGAGCCACCCCAATTTATTTATTTTTTATGGTGACATTCATTAACAAAATCCAATAAATTTCAGCTGTATGCTTTAATAATGGGCATATATGTGTTTATACTGTGTGATCATTTCCCATAGATTTCTTTCTTTAACCATATATTTGAACCCCCTTATGCCATCTAACTCTCCTATCCACCCTCCCTCCTCCCCTCTGGTAACAAATAGTTTATTGTCTATGTCCATGAATCTCTGTTTACTTATCCAGTTCATTTGTTGCTTTTAGGTTTATATCCCACATATAATTGATATGTGATTTTCAACTTTTTCTGCTTGGCTTATTTTGCTTAGCATGATTACCTTGAGGTCCATCCATGTTGTTGCAATGGCAGAATTTCATCTCAACTTATGGCTGGTTAGTATTCCATTGTATATATGTACCACAGTTTCTTTAGCCAATCTTCTATTGTAGGACATTTCTGTTGCTTCCATGTCCTGTCCACTGTGAAAAATGCTGTTCTGAACATTGGTGTGCAATTATCTTTTCAGATATGAGTTTTCAAGTCTTTGGGGTAAATACTCAGTAGAAAGATTGCTGGATCATATGGTAGATCAATTCTTAGGGGTTTTTTTTGTTTGTTTGTTTTTTCTTTTTTTTTTTTTTTTTAGGAATCTTCATACTGTTTTTCATAGTACCAATTTGCAGTCCCATCAGCAGTGTATAAGGGTTCCTATTTCTCTGCATCCCCTCCAACACTTGTTAGTACTTGTCCTGTTAATAACAGCTATTCTAACAGGTGTGAAATGGTATTTCATTGGGATTTTGATTTGCATTTTCCTAATAGCTAGCAATGTTGAGCATCTTTTCATTTATTTGTTGGCCATTTGTATGTCCTCTAGGGATAAATGTCTATTCAGATCATCTGGCAATTTATTTATTGGATCATTTATTTTTGTTGTTGTTGTCATTACTGAGTTGTTTGAGTTCTTTGTATATTTTGGATATTAGGCCCTTATTGGAGGTGTTACTTGCAAATATGTTCTCCCATTAGGATAGTTCTTTCTTTACCTTGTTGATGATTTCTTTGCTGAGCAGCTTTTTAGTTTGATCTAGTCCCATTCATTTATTTTAGCTTTTACTTCCCTTGATTTTGAGGTCAAATTCATAAAATTCTCTTTAAGTCCAAGATCCTTGAGTTTCATTCCTATGTTTTCGTCCATGAATTTTATTATTTCATGTCTTATATTCAGGTCCTTAATCTATTTTGAGTTAATTTTGGTGTGTGGTGATAGAGAACAGTCTAGTTTCATTCTTTTGCAGGTGGTTTTCCAGTTTTCCCAGCACCATTTATTGAAGAACTTTTCCTTTCTCCACTGTATGTTTTTGGCTTCTTTGTTGAAAATTATTTGCCCATATAAATATGGGTTTACTTCTGAACTCTGGATTCTGTTCCACTGGTCCGTGTGTCTGTTTTGCTGCCAATACCATGCCCTTTTGATTATTGTCGCTTTGTAGTATAATTAGAAGTCAGGCAGAGTGATGCCTCCAACCTTGTTCTTTTCTCTCAGGATGGCTTTGGCAATTTGAGGTTTTATGTGCTTTCATACAAATCTAATGATTTTTTTTCTGTTCTATATTTTTAAAAACTGCTGCTGAGATTTTGTTGGGAATTGCATTAAATCTGTATAATGTTTTATATAAAAGGGCCATTTTAACTATTTTGATTCTTCCAATCCAAGAAAACAGAATATTTTTCCATTTCTTTGTATCTTCTTCAATTTCTTTTAATAGGGTCTTATAGTTTTCATTAAGTAAGTCCTTCACGTGTTTTATTAGATTTATTTCTAGGTATTTTACTCTTTTTGTTGCAATTGCAAAGGTAAATATTTTTTCCACTTCTTTTTCTGACACTTCATTATTAGAGTATCAGAATGCTATGGATTTTTGAATGTTAATTTTGTATCCAGAGAGTTGCCTGTATTTGCTTATTGTTTCTAGTAGTGTTTTGTGGAGTCATCTATTTTCTTCTGTGCGTGCCTTATCTCCATTCCCCTTTGCATACTTGTATCATTGAATCCTCCCCTTTTCTGTCCTTGTTGTCTCAATTTGTCCCTATGTATGCTGAACGTTCATTACTATCTTTATGTAATATAGCAAATCTCTTCTTACCGTTTAAGCTTATGATACCCTGTTCTTAGTAAGGGTTGCACTCCTCTGCTGGTATCAACCTGCTAGTCACCTTATTTCTAGTGATGTACTTTTTTTGTCATTTTTATTTAGGTGAGCTGCCCCCTTTCTGTATTACCTGTAATGCAGGCCTCGTAGTGGAGAATTTCTTCAATTTTTGTATGTCTATAAAGATCTTAATTTCTCCTTCATATTTTAAGGAGAGCTTAGCTGGATAGATTATTCTAGACTGGTAGTTCCTTTCCCTTAATAGTCTGAATATTTTATTCCACTCCTTTCTGGCTTGTAAGCTTTGTGCTGAGAAGTCCGATGATAATTTAGTGGGTTTTCCTTTATAGGTTACTGTCTTCTTTTTCCTGACTGTCCTGATAATTCTGTCTTTATCATTAATTTTTGATAATTTTAATACAATGTGTTAGTGTGAAGGCCTTTTTGAGTTGAGATAGTTTAGTGTTCTCTTGACTTCTTGAATTCCAAGCTCCAGCTCTTTCCTTAGATTTGGGAAATTCTAATCAACTATTTGTCTGAAAATGCTTTCTAATCCTTGCTCCTTTTCCTCCCCTTCAAGAATGCCCATTATTCTTATGTTTCCTTTCCTGATAGTATCAGCTAGTTCTTGTATTTCTCTTTTATTATTTTTCATTCTTTGGTTTCTCTCTTCTTCCTTTTGATTTATTTTTATATTTCCATCTTCGCTATCACTGATCCTTTTCTCCATTTGGTCAACTCTATTTCCCAGGCTTGCTCTTTCATTTTTCAACTCTTACAGTGTGTTCTTTTTCTCCAAAAGTTTTTTTTCTTTTGAGAGTTTCAATCTCCTTGCTAAATAACTCATTTTGCTCCTCTAGGTGTATTTTCAGTTCTTGAAATTATCGATATGATTTTTTTGGAATCTCACTGAATTTTTTTCAGAAGTACCATCCTGAATTCTCTGTCCTGTAAGGCATATATTTCTATGTCTGTAAGCTTATTTTCTGGAGATTTTTCTTTTTCTTTCTGACATGCCTTGTCACCTTGGTTGCTCATGGTGTTTAATGGACTATTTCTCCACCTTGGCATAAATGGAAGTGTATTTTGCTGTATTTTTAGAAAAAAAAAAAAGAAAGCTTTACTATATAAGGATCTCTTTAGCTTGTTGCAAATAATTCTTTTTTTCTTTTGGTTTCTTGTAGGTGGAGTCTAAGCCTCTTGGATTTCTGCTTTACATAAAGCCTTACTAATGCCTTTTTTCTTTATAGATGTTTAATCATGCTTGCTGCCCTGAGTCTCAGACCTTGTCAGTGTTAGTGACAGTTTCTGTAGCATTTTCTCTAGTTCCCCTGGGGCTCCGTGGTATTTGCTCTTGGAGTGTATGGGGAATGGGGCCATCTGGGTTATGGGATAGGGGATGTGGCTCAGCCTTGGTTTTGCAATCATAGTTAGTAAAAAATCAACTGTTGTTACTCTGCCGTCCCCACTTCTCTGCTTTCTGCCCTGATGCCTGACCACTCCCACGAGCTGCGTGGAGCTCACAGCTCTCCCAGGCAGGGCTATTCAGGGAACTCACCATACCTTCTTTTCTTCTCCTTCCTACTACAGAGAGCTCCTCCTGAGAATGGCAGCTTCTTTTTTTCTCCCAATTTACCACCTGACACCTTGTGTTCTAACCTGTGGTAGCTCTTATGCATAGATCCCATGCTCAGACATGCTGATATGCAGTTTGTTTTTTGTTGTGTTTTAGATGTTCAGCTTATTGTTGTTTCAAGGAGAAAGATCTGGAGAAATCTCTTCGTCCGCCATGTTTCTGACATCACTACCATATTAATTTTATAAAGATGTTAAAAACAAAGGAAATTGGGTACTCTATTTTCACCTATTTTTTTCTATAAAACTAAAAAAAACTGTTAAATGTAAAGTCTCAGTTTTTTTTTTTTAATTTATGGATTCAGAAAACAGATTGATGGTTGTCAGTTGCAGGGGTTGGGAGATCAAAGATATGAATGAATGGGGTCAAAAGGTAAAAAAAGAGAAATAAAGACAAAATGATAGAAAAATAAATGGGTTCTTTGAAAAGATCAGTGAAATTAACAAACATCTAGCAAGACTGGCAAAGAAAAAAGAGAAGACACAAAATATTAATATCAGAAATGAACCAAGAGATATCATTATAGACTTTATGGATATGAAAAAGATAATTAGAGAATACTTCAAACAATTCTACATGCACACATTTGACAATTTAGATAAAATGAATCAATTTTTCAAAAAGTACACACTACCGCAACTCATCTAATATGAAATAGTTACTTAAGTTTACCATTAAAACCTCTCTCTAAAAAAGAAATTTAAAACATTCAGAACCTACAGTTAACATCATACTTAATGGTATTATAATATAACACCATTAATATAGTATAATGCTTCTATTCTAAGATCAGGAACTGAACAAGATGGCCACTCTGACCACCTTTATTCAATACAGTACTGGAAGTTCTAACTAGCACAGCAATGCAAGGGAAGGAAAAAAAAATACACATGATTGTCTGTATAGAAAATCCTAAGAAATTTACAAAAACACTCCTACAACTAATGAGTAAATTCAACAATGTATCTGGATATAAGTTCAACATACAAAAATCAATTGTGTGCCGTATAGAACAAATGAACACATTGAAACTGAAATTAAAGATATGCTAACTGCAATCATTCAAAAAACCAAATACTTAAGCATGTATCTTAACAATACATGTACAGAACTTTTATGCTGAAAATGACAAAATACTGATGAAAGATGTCACTGAAGTTCTAAGTAATAAAAAGATATTCTGTGTTCATGGACTGGAAGACTCAATATAAGCAAAAATGAAAATCTCCCTCCAAATTGCTACACAGGTTTAACACAATGTCTATAAAATTCCCAGCAAGATTTCTTTTTGTTGGTGGTGTTGACAAACTAATTCTAAAATTCATATGGAAGAGAAATAGCTAGAATAGCTAAAATAATTCTGGGGAAAAAGCAATAAAGTGAAAGAAATTCATCCAACCCAATTTTGAGGCTTATTATATAGCTATAGTAATTAGGACTGTGTGGTATTGACAAAGAGGTAGACATATAGATCAGTGAAACAGTATAGGCAACCCAGAAATAGCCTGCACAAATATAGCCAGCTTAGTTGATTTTTGACAAAGGTGCAAAAGCAATTCAATGAATGAAATTTTTTTTTTTAAGAAATGATGCTAGAACAATTAGATATCTTTAGGAAAACATAAATGAAACTTGACCTAAATCTCACACCTTATACAAAAAAAAATGAACTCAAAATGTATCATAGATTTAAACTTAAAAAATAAGACCATAAAACTTTAAGGAGATAACAGGGAAAAATCTTTGGGACCTAAGGCTTGATGAAGAATTCTTAGAAATGGCACTAAAAACACAGTCTATAAAAGAAACAAGCAATAACTTGGTCTTCATCAAAAATATTTTGTGTGTGTGTGTGCTGTAAAAAAATAGGAAAATAAAAATGAAAGCTACAGACTGAGAAGAAAATGTTTGCAACTACATATTTGACAAATAACTCATACCTAGAATACATAAAGAATTCTAAACTTGATATTAAAAAATGCAAGTCGAAAATAGGCAAAGGACATGAAGAAACATTTTACTTAAGAGGATATACAGATGGTAAATAAGCACATTTAAAAAAAATTTATCACTAGCTATTGGGGAAATCAAATTAAAAATTCAATGCTCTATCATTACATGCCCCAATGAGAACAGTTAAAAAAAATACTGATAATACCAAATGCTGTCAAGATTGCCAAGGATCCAGATCTCTCATACATTCCTGTAGGAATGTAAAATAGTAAAAGTCTTCTGTAAACAATTTAATAGATTCTTATAAAGCTGACATGTAATTTACCATATGACCCAGCAATTGCATTCTTGGGCATTTATCCTATATAAATGAAAATATATTCGCACAAAATCCTGTACATGACTGTTCATAGAAGCTTTATATGTAATAAGCAAAAATTGGAAACAACCCAAGTGTTCTTCAATGAGTGAATAGTTAAACATTGCAAAAAAAATGAGAAAAAGTGATATATAAGTATCATGAAATACTACTTGGCAAAAAAAAATGAACTATTGATACATGCAACTGAAATACATCTCCAGGAAATTATGCTGAGTGAAAAAAAAAGTCAATTTCAAAAAAAGTCACATATTATATGATTCCATTTATATAACATCAAAATTACACAGTTTTAAAGATGGAAAACAGATTACTGGTTGTAAGGTGTGAGGAATGATGGGAAGTAGGGGAAGAAGAATGTTATGATAAAGGAACATAGAAGTGTATACACATACAATATTCAGTTTGTTTTTGTTATTATGTAAAATGTAAATTGGAGGAAACTGATTGAAGGAGATCTATCTTTGCAAATTTCTGTGATTTAAACTTATTTTAATATAAAAAATTATTTTTTTTCTAAGTAAAATAAAATGAACTTTTAGAATACTTGAACTACTCAGGTAACCATTATGGAGCCAAAAAAGTTACTAGAAGAAAAATTTTCACCTAGAAAGAGCAAGATTAGAAATAAAATATGAATTATAATTATAGCTGTACGCCCTTTAGGAAAAGAACCAATTTGTGTTCCTTTTGAAAGATTTGATGAGCATTTTCTCCAAAAAAAAACAAGTAAACAACAACAAAAAAGTTTTCTATAATAAACTGCATGTTGTTTGAAAGTCTGCATATTTAGACAAATATCATCTTTCTGCTAATAAGATATGTAAAAATGAAGACTTTTTATATTAGCTTATTGAATAATAATAAATTTTTTATTATATCAGGTACCTATTTATTATTTTAAATTGTATTTTATAGAGCATCCATTATTTTAATGTTCAGGATTGCTAAGTTTTCTATGTTTACAAAACTTCCTCTTATATTTCTCTTACAAAGACTTGGATTGGGAATCGAAGAAGGAAATATCGTTTAATGGGGATTGAAGTTCCACCTCCAAGAGGAGGCCCTGCTGATTTTTCTGAGCAGCCAGAGTCTGGTTCTTTGTCTGCACTCACACCAGGAGAGGGAGCTGGTCCTGAAGTAGGAGAGGATAATGACAGAAATGATGAAGTATCCATCTGTTTGTCTGAAGGAAGCTCTCAAGGTATTTTATATGTTGAACCTCCTAATAATAGCTTTTGTAAATTTGATGCATTTTACTTGTTTTTCAGCTAACTGGACTCTAAATCTAAAGTCCTCAAAACATTTGGTTAAACATTTTTTAAAGAAATATATTTATTTTTTATTCTATTTTTCAATAATAAATATATTTAAAGTATACAGCATGATGCTTTGCTTTACATATACATAATAAAATAATTACTACAGTCAAGCTAATTAACATAGCTTCTCCTCACATAGTTACCTTTTTTTCTATGTGGATAGAACACTTGAAATCTGTTCTTCCAGCAAATTTGAAGAATACAGTATAGTGTTGGTAACTATAATTATCATGTTGTACACCAAATCTCTACACTTATTTATCCTATATAATTGTAACTTTGTATCCTTTGACAAATATCTCCCTGTTTTTCCCTTCCCCAACCTGGTAACTACTATTCTAGTCTCCGCTTCTATGTATTTGACTTTTTAAAATTCCACATATAGGTGAGATTATGTAATACTTTTCTTTCTGATTCTGTCTTATTTCAAATAGCATAATGTTCTCCAGGTTTATTTGTGTTGTCACAAATGGCAGGATCTCCTTTTCCAATTTTCGTATATGTGCTGCCGAAGTGAGCATAGGATCTCCTCTCAAAGACTGAATAGTATTCCATAACAGTTTTGTTTTATTGGAATTCTAGTCAATTTAGGTTAGAGAATTATAAATGCATTATAATGAAAGGTAGTATGGTATAATGTGACAAACACTAGGATAGTAGTCAGACGACCTGTGTGCAAGTCCTAGATTTTCCACTAACTGAAGACATGACTTCAGGCAAAGTCATTGGATTTTAGTTTCTTCAACTGCAAAATAAAATAATTAGGTTGGATCATCTCTATAATACTTCTCAGTGTTTCCCTAAATGAAAATTCAAATAATAACATGCAATTATACCACTTATCCATAAGTATTTTTCATTTTACTTCAAGCATAGAAACAGTTCTCTTCTGTGACCATTTTTTAATGAACACATATTGAGATTTAATTTATATATCAGGAATCCATCCATTGTAAATGTAGAATCCAATGATTTTTAATAAATTTTATAGAGTTGTGCAACCATAACCATCACTAAAATCCAATTCTAGAATATTTTCTTTACTTCAAATAATTTTCTTTAGCTTATTTACAGTCAATCCCCACTCCCACCTCCAAATCCAGACAACCACTTATCCAATTTCTGACTATACAACTTTGTGTTTGCTGGGAATGTCATGTAAATGGAATTACACAATGTTTTGTCTTTTGTATCTGTGATAGAAAGAATCTCACACTGATCTATTTTTATTTTATTAATTAGGACACTAACATTACATTTCTAATTTATTTTTTGCCTTTTCTTTTTTGAAATTTTTGTATTAAAATATAGCTAACATACTAAATTGTTTTAGTTTCAGGTTTATAACATAGTTATTCAACATTTATATACCTAAAGAAGTGATCACCATGATATGTCCAGCAACCATTTGACACTGTACAATGCTACAATATTATCAACTATATTCCCTATGACTTTTTTGTTTTATACCTAGAAATTTGAACCTCTTATACTTCTTCACTTCCTCCCTTTTTTTTTAATTTTTCAATTACAGTTGACATTTAATATTATATTAGCTTTAGATGTACAGCATAGTGGTTAGACATTTATATAATTTATGAAGTGATACCCCTGACTATTCTAGTACCCACCTAGCACCATATACAGTTATTACCATATTATTGACTATATTCCCTATGCTTTACATTCCCTTGACTATTTTGTAATAACCAATTTGTACTTCTTGATCCCTTCACTTTTTTCATCCTGCCCCCAATTCCCTACCCATATTGCAACCATCAGCTCGTTCCCTCCATCTATGAGTCTATTCCTATTTTGTTTGTTGTTTATTTTGTTCTTTAGATTTTACATATAAGTGAGATCATATTGTATTTCTCTTTCTCTGTGTGACTTAATTCACTTAGCATAATACCTTTCGGGTCCATCCATGTTGTCACAAATGGTAAGGTTTCATTCTTTTTTATGGTCAAGTAATAGTCCATTGTATATAACTACAACTACTCCTTTATCCATTCATCTATTGATGGGTACTTGGATTGCTTTCACATCTTGGCTATTGTAAATAATGCTGGAATGAACATAGGGATGCATATATCTTTTCAAAATAGTGTTTTGGATTTCTTCAGATAAATATCCAAAGTGGAATCACTGGGTCATATGGTAGTTTCAATTTTCTGAGGAACTTCCATAATGTTTTCCATAGTGGGTGTACCGATTTATCATTTCATCAATAATGCACAGGGTTCCCTTTTCTACACATCCTTGCCCACACTTGTTTTTTTAATTTATGTTGATAGCCATTCTGAGAGGTATGAGATGATATCTCATTGTGGTTTTAATTAGCATTTTTCTGATAACTAATGATGTTGAGCATCCTTTCATATGTGTATTGGCTATCTGTATGTCCTCTTTGGAGAAATGTCTATTCAGGTCCTCTGTCCAATTTTTAATTAGATTGTTAGGTTTCTTTTGGTGTTAAGTTGCATGAATCCTTTAGATATTATATTTTAGATATATATTTAGATATATATTTAGATATATATTTAGATATATATTTTAGATGTTAACCCCTTATCTGATATATTATTTGTGAATATTTTCTCTCATTCAGTAGGTTGTCTGTTTTGTGGTTGGTTTCACCTTTGCTGTGCAAAAACCTTTTAGTCTGATATAGTCTTATTTGTTTGTTTATTTGTTTGTTTGTTTGTTTGTTTTCCTTGCCTGAGGCAATATCTCAGGAAGAATATTACTAAGAGCAATGTCAGAGAGTTTACTGCATATGTTTTTTTCTTCTAGGAGATTTATAACTTCAGATCTTACATTTAAGGCTTTGATCCATTTGAAATTTTTTGAATATGGTGTAAGAAGGTAGTGTAGTTTTATTTCTTTGTATGTATCTATCCAGTTTTCCCAAAATCATTTATTAAATAGACTGTAAAGACTTCACTGTATATTGTTTTCACCATTATCAGAGATTGACTATATAGGCATGGGTTTATTCTGTTTCACTGACCTATGTGTCTGATTTTATGACAGTGTCATACTGTTCTAATTACCATAGCCTTGTATTACAGTTTGATATCAGGTAGTGTGATACCTGCAACTTTGTTCTTTTTTCTTAAGATTGCTGTGGCTATTTGAGATCTTTTGTGGTTCCATATAAATTGTAGGATTATTTGTTCAAGTTCTGTAAAAAAAATGCCATTGATATTTTGATAAAGATCGCATCAAATCTATAGGTAGCTTTAGGTATTATGCACATTTTAACTATATTAATTCTTCCTAGCCATTAGCATCATATATGCTTCCATTTATTTGTATCTTCTTCACTTTTTTTCAGTGTCATAATCTTCCAAGTACAAGTCTTTTACCTCTTTGGTTAAATTTATTCCTAGACATTTTTTTTTTATGTAATTGTAAGTGGGATTGTTTTCTTAATTTCTCTTTCTGATAATTCATTATCGGTTTATAGAAATGCAACTGATTTCTGAATATTAATTTTGTATCCTGCTATTTTGCTGAATTCATTTATCTGTTATAACAGGTTTTGGGTGGAATCTTTAGGGTTCTCTATGTACAGTATTGTGTTATCTGCAAATAATTATAGGTTTACTTCTCGTTTTTTTTCCAATTTGAATGCCTTTTATTTCTCTTTCTTGTCTGATTGCTATAGCTAGGACTTCCAATACTATGTTGAATAGAAGTAGTGAAAATGGACATCTTCATCTTGTTCCTGATAACTAGAAAAATATTTTTAGCCTTCCACGTTGAGTTTAATGTCAGCTGTAGGTTTTTCATATATGGCCTTTATCATGTTGAGGTATGTTCCCTCTATTCCCACTTTGCTAAGAGATTTTATCTTAAATGAATGCTGGATTTTGTCAACCACTTTTCTGCATCTATTAATATAATCATATAATTTTTATCTTTCAATTTGTTAATGTGGTATATGACAATAATTGATTTACAGATAAACCAACCTTGAATCCAAAGAATAAATCCAACTTGATCATAGTATATAATATTTTAAACGTTTTGCTCATTTCAGTTGCTAATATTTTGTTGAGGATTGTTTTCCGGCTTTATTGAAATATAATAGACAATTAGTTGCTTATATTTGCATTGTACAATTCAATAAGTTTTTTCAACTATAATTGACATACAATAATATATTAGTTTCAGTTGTACAGGATAGTGATTAGAGATCTATATCTCACAAAGTGATTCCCTACTAAATCTAGTAACCCTCTTCCCCACTACATATTTATTACAACATTATTAACTATTGTCCTTATGCTACATTTTATATCTCCATGACTATTTTGTAATTATCTATTTGAACTTCTTAATCCTTTGGCCTTTTACACATTCCTCCCAACTCTGCTTCAGTTTAGTAGCCCTCAGAATTTCTCTGTATCTGAGTTTCTGTTTTTGTTTTGTTTTGTTTGTTTTGTTCTTTAGATTCCATATGTATGTGGAATCATGTGATATTTGTCTTTCTCCATCTGACTAACTTCTTTCAGCGCAATACCCTGTAAGTCTATCAAGGCAATATTCTTTTCTATCCCATTCCTTTTAGTGTGTGCGTGTCTTCTAATCTGAAGTGAATCTCTTATAGGTAACCTGCATGGGGGTTTTATTTTCCTATTCATTCAGCCACCCTGTCTTTGGCTTGGAGCACTTTTTCCTTGCCATTATGATTGTGTGTCCCTTCTTCTATATTGGTAGTTCATTGTTCTTTTTTATTCACCCTTTTTATTCCCTCTAATACACTCTTCATCTAAGATAGTGTGCTCTTCATTTCAGACTGGTTTCCTTTTATAATTTTCATTTCCATTTTTATGTTTTTTATTTCTTTCTTAAAGTTCTCACTGATTTCATCTACACTTCCCCTACGTTCATTGAGCATCTTTATGACCAGTGTTTTGAACTCTGCATCTGTTATCTTATTTGATTCCATTATTCCTGGATCTCTGTTTCATTTTCTCATATAGTTTCTGTTTCTTTGTCTTTCATTTTGGCTGCCTTTCTGTGCCTATTTCTATGTACTAAGCAAAGCTCCCACATCTCCCAATCTTATTAGCATGGCTTTGTGTAATAGGTGTCCAGTGGCACAGTCCTGAGAGCGGTTCAGCTGCAGGCCATGTTTATCCCCAGCCTGTTCCCCTCCAGGATCACCTGTTAAGATTCAGCAAACAATACACACATGCCAGGCTTACAGTTGCCTCAAGAGGCTATGACTGAAACTGAGGCAAGCTGCCACCAGTGTGAATCTTGGGGTTAGGTCAATAAGGAGCACCAGACTCACCAAAGATACAACTGAATGTGGCTTGGGTAGGGCCAGAAGTTGGGAGAGGAGGAGATTCAGCTAATCCTCTCAGCAGAGTGACCTTTGTTATCTAGTTCAATGAGATCTCAGCTATGGCAGCTCTGTGTCAGCACATTGGGAAAGGAGGAGGGATCAACAGAGGAACAATGAATACCACCATCACTCTTGCCCAGAAGAAAACCTCACTTCTGACCCTCACTTGGACAACTCAGTGTCCTCCTGTAAGTCTCTGGTGCCTCCCCATCCCAAGCAGCCAACCTGCCGCTGGTGCTTAGAGTGAGCAAAGTCTATCACTGCAAAAGTCTGACTGTGGACACAGTATCTTTAAGAGGTATCTTCACCTACTGGCTGCTGCTGCCATACCCTGTGCCCCACTAATCTGCTGGGGACCACGTCTTTGCCCCCTCCTACCTTCTACTTTTGCAAAGTTATTATAATTATTTCTCTCCCTAGTTATAATGATTCTGTTCATCTAAATTCTAGGTGACTTTGCTTGCTATTTGTTCTGTGTTTCTGTCCCAACTTTGATAGGGTCGCAAGAAGGATGAACAAAGCCTCTATCATATGCCTTTTTTTTTCTTCTGTTGTTGAGGAGTTTTGCATTTATGTTCATCAAGGATATCAGCCTATAGTTTTCTTCTTTTATAATATCTTTGCTTTTGGAATCAGGGCAATATGGCTTCACAAAAAGATTTAGGAAGACTTCCCTTCTCTTGAATATTTTGAAATCTTTTGAGAAGCATAGGTGTTAATTCTTCTTTAAATGTTTGGTAAAATTCTCCTATGAAGCCATCTTGTCCATCTATGACTTTTGTTTTTTTCTGAATTTTTGGATTACTGATTCAATTTCATTGGTGGCATTCGGTCAGTTCAGATTTTCTGTTTCTTCTTGATTCAGTCTTGGGGCATTGTATGTTTCAAGGAATGTGTTTATTTCTTCCAGATTTTTCCATTTGTTGGCATATAATTGCTCATAGTATTTTCTTAAAATCCTTTGTATCTGTGGAGTCCATAGTTACTTCTCTTTCATTTCCAATTTTATTTGTGTCCTCTCTTTTTCGTGATTAGTCTGGTTAAAGGTTTGTCTTTTTTTAAATCATTTTAAAGAACCAACTGTTGGTTTCATTGATCTTTTGTATTGTTTTTCAGTCTATATTTCATTGATACATACTCAGGTCTTTATTATTTCCTTCCTTCTATTCACTTTGGGCTTTGTTTGCTGTTCTTTTTCTAGTTCTTTTAAGTTTAAGGTTAGATTGAGCTTCTTCTTGTTTCTTGAGATAAGCCTGTATTGCAATAAATTTTCTTCTTAGGGCTACTTTCACTGTGCCCCATAGATTTTGAGTTGTTTTGTTTTCATTCTCATTTTCATTTGTCTCTCGGTATCTTTTGACTTCTTCCTTGAACTCATTGTTAACCCATTCATTGTTTAGTAGCATGTTGTTTAGCCTCCATGACATTGTGTATTTTTCAGGTTTTTTCTGGTAGTTGTTTCCTAGTTTCATACCACTGTGGTCAGAGAAGACATTTGATATGACTTTGGACTTCTTAAATTTATTGAGACTTGTTTCATGGCCTAATGTGTGGTCTATCCTAGAAAATATTTCATGAGCACTTAAGAAGAATGTATATTTTGCTGCTTTGGGGTGGAAGATTCTGAAAATATCAATTAAATTCGTCTGGTCTAGTATGTCATATAAGGCTGTTTCCTTATTTATTTTCTGTCTGGAAAAAATGTCCAATGGTTTCAATGAGGTCTTTAAGTCTCCTACCATGAGTTATTTCTGTCAATCTCTCTCTTCTCCTATGTCGGATGCATATATATTTACTAGGGTTATATTCTCTTGTTGGATTATTCCCTTTATCATTATGGAATGCTCTTTTTTGTCTCTTATTATAGCCTTTGTTTAAAGGCCTATTTGTCTGATATAAGTATTGTTACCCCAGCAGTTTTTATTTCTATCTGCATGAAATATTTTTTACCAGCTCTTTACTTTCAGTATGTGTTTGTCATTTGATCTGAGGTAGGTCTCTTGTAGAAAGCATATGTATAGATTTTGTTTTCCTATCCATTCACCTACCCAATGTCTTTTGACTGGAGCATTTAATCTGTTTACTTTTAAAGTGATTATTGATAGGTACATAGTTATTGCTATTTTATTATTCATATTTACGGATTCCTCCCCCTTTTTGCAAAAGTCCCCTTAACATTTCTTATAATTCTGGTTTGTTGATAATGAATTTCTTTTGCCTCTTCCTTTCTGGGAAGCTCTTTACCTCATCTTCAATTTTAATTGATAGCCTTGCTGGGTAGAGTAGTCTTGGTTGTAGGTTTTTTTTTTTCATGACTTCAAATATTTTGTGCCAATCCTTTCTAATTGCAAAGCTTTGTTGAAAAATTATCTGATGTTCTTATGAGAGTACTTTTGTAAATAACTAGCTGCCTTTGTCTTGCTGCTTTTAGGATTCTTGCTTTGTCTCCAACCGTAGGCATTTTAATGATGATATGTCTTTGTATGGGTCTGTTTAAGTTCCTCTTGTTGGGAACTCTTTGCACTTACTGGACTTGTATGTCTATTTTGTTCACCAAGTTAGGGAAGTTTTCTGTCATTATTTTTTCATAGGTTCTCAATCCCTTTCTCTTGCTCTTCTACTTCTGGTACACCCATAATGTGGTTATTATTTGATATTATTCTAAAGGTCTCTTAAATTTCTTCATTTTTTAAATTCTCTTTTAATTTTGCTCTTCCAATTGTATGTTTTTGATACTTTGTCTTCACACTTGCTGACTTGATTCTCTACTTCATCCAATCTACTGTCGATTTCTTCTTTTGTATTCTGCATTCCAGTTATTCTATTATTTATTTCTGACTGTTTCTTCTTTATGGTTTCTGTGTCTTTTTTTATACTTGCTATCTCTGTTGAAGTTCCCACTGTAACCAGTGTCCTGAACTCTGTCTTTGGTAGGTTGTTCACTTCCATTTTATTAAGTTTTTTTTTTCTGGACTTTTCTCCTGTTTGTGTGTGTGTGGCATGTTTCATTGTTTTCTCACTTCAGATGCTTTTCTGTGTTTGTTTCTATGTATTAAGAAGATTTATTACATCTCCCAGGTTTGGCCAGGTAGCCTTAGGTAGTAGATGTCCTGTGTGGCCCAGTAGCTCAGTTTCCCTGATCATCTGCATCTAGAGGCTCTTGTTTTGTTCCTTGTATGGTTGTGTGTGTTCTCCTGCTGTAGGTAAGCCTTAATTGCTGTTAGCACATCAGTGGGTGGGATTGACTCTCGAGCTGACTGGCTTTGGGAATTGGCCACACCCACAGGGTATGAGCTGTTATGTAGCAGTCTCATGTAACTGTTCTGATCACCCTATGAGTGTGCTGCTTATGGGGCTAGTCAGATGGTGCTCTATTGTGATTTGATGACAGCCTTTGGGTGTGTTGGTTCTGTGGCCTCTTGAAAGGGGCTCTCATGTAGGCTAAGGTCAGCTGCTGCCTTTGATTGCTCAGGGCTACCTGGTAGGAGCTACTAAGTGATACATGGATGGTTGCTGTCTATGCTGGATATGGAGGCTATGTGAGAAACACACTGTGAGCTGAAGTTGTTTACCCCTAGTACTGGGCCTAGAGAAGCTTAACAAAAGGATCTGTGTACCTCAAGGCCTGGGGCTACCTGCCAGCTATGCATGTGACTCTGCAGCTGGAAGAGCCTTTGTGTGGTATGCAAGTTGGGTAGGGTGGAGGTCCAGGGAGTCACCAGGATAATGCAAACAAATTTCACCCGGCCAATGCAAAATCAATTTTCATGCCAGTACTGAATATGCAGCTTCTTGTAAAAGTCTCAGATCACAGCAATGCCAGTCCATATCATCCTTAGACCCTCAGACCCTCATGATCTACTCGAGATACTACACCAGTTTTCAGAAGGAAGTAGTGTCATTTTTTCAATGGTCTCATAGAAGTTGAGTAAAAATTCCTCTCGTATGAAACATCTAAAATGGCCAAAGGTATATAAGTGGACAATAGAATTGTGGTACCAGAGAATGGTGGGGAGGATATGGGGAGCTGTTGTTCAATGGGAATAAAGTACAGTTGTGTAAGTGGAGTAAGTTCCAGATATCCGCTGAGCAACATAGGGCCTATAGTTAACAATAAGGGATTATACACATAAAAACTTGTTAAGAGGGTAAATCATGTTAAGTGTTCTTAACACCAAATAAAGGACACAGGAATCTTTTTGGAGGTGATGGATATGTCTATTACTTGAATTGTGGTGATAGTAACAGGAGTATATACATATGTCTAAACTCACTAAATTGTATATATTAATTATATGCAGTTTTTGTATACCAATTATACCTCAACAAAGTGGGAAAATAAAATAAAAAATTTTTTAAATGAGTTTGAGAAGCCATTGAATTGGGAATTTAAGGGGTTCTTTGAAAAAGCAATCGCTTGAGTGAGGGAGGCAACCCAATTGCAGTTGATTGTGTAATGAAAGGAATATAAAAGCTGTTAGTATTGAGAGAACTATGTATTTCTTCTCTCTTTTCCAATATTTGTTATTGATGAAGATAATAACAGAGAATTTAGTGTACACTAAATTGTGAAGTGGGAAAAAAGGAGAAGCTACTACACCATTTTCAAGATCCTTCTTTTTTAATCTAATTGGTACATGAAACCATTTTTGTATAATCTTAGTCTTTACTAAATTGTATTTCTCTGGGAATACTTGAATATTTTCAGTGATTCATGAATAGCTCTTTGGAGAATGATGATTGGCAGCTATTTGAAGAACAATGGAGAAGTAAGGATTTGTGTGTTTTTGTGAGTGGATGGGAGAGCTGTGAGGAAATATTCTGATGAAAAGGTTAAATTCCTAAGGGGAGTTTTATTCTCCAATTTCCACTTCCCCACCTAAAAGTGGATTTTTATAAATAAGTAGTTAATGGAAAAGAAAGTTAGTTGATCTTAAGGTTGCTAATGGACCACTCCTCTTATACTGGTATCTTTGCCATTTAATAGTGTGTTTTCTAGACAGCTAGCATAGTAATTAAGACCTAATGAGGAATGGAAGAGCACTTAATGCACGAATCAAAAAACACTTGATAGGAAGTGAGATTGCCTGGAATTACTCTCTGTGGCTTATTTTTCACAGCTTCATGGTAACCTTTTCATTCTCATCAGAAATTACACCAATAAAGCATTAAAAGAAAAAGAGCCTTTTTAAAAACTATTTCTTACTAGTTCTGTCTTATTTGCTCCTTCATTTTGCTGACTGAGAGTAGTAATCTGAGTAATTTAGCTGTGTGATCTTTCTGTGATGATTAAGTGAATTGTATCTTCTGGCCTAGATTAATATCATACCTTTAAAATGTGCTAAAATATTCTTTCTACAGTTATGAAAATGTAGTTAAATGTATGTTTGCTTTGAAATTTACATTGACTACATTTTAGAGATAGAATAATCAGAGTAGCTGCCCATATTGTTTGAAAAACTAACTTGAAATTTGTTGTCATTTATAATATGGTTGTTGATTCAACAGAGTTAGTCTTCTGTATATCTAAGAAGAAAAAAAGTATTTAAATCAGAGCTTGCATTTTACATGTTAAAACCAATTTAAAATAACGTTGAAAGTTTCTAGAAAAAAATATACAAGCAAAAACAAGGATTTTTTTTTTAAACAGAATAAAAAAACAGGTTTAACCAGTCACCCAAAAGTGCTGTTGGTCTTTCCGCTATTTCAATTCCATTCTTTTGCTTTTAAGAGAGTCAGTATTTCCCTGATACAGAGCTTCTGACTTACCTTTAACTCTTACTTTCTACCTCCCACCTTCACTTCTCCCATTTCCTTTTTCTTTCCCTATGTGGAATTGAAGAGAAAGGAAATGTGGTCAGTATTGATTTAAAAAATAAAGAAAAGCAACTTGGCTTTACCCCACACCTAACTGCAAACTCTAGCAAAAGTAATTGATGACTAGTTCCTTAATTTCAAGTTCTATATCTACCAAAATATATTTATAGTTGAGGAATTTTAAAGATTTTTACTACTGTGGGAAGCAAATTGTTTAAAGTATGAGAACAATTAAAATCTATAATGTTAAATTATAACAAAGCCTCTTCTCAACTATATCTATTATGTGGATGTGCACATGAAATATAAATTTACATACAGTTACTTAGTGTGAGCCTATAGCCACCACACAGAGTGGTCTCTAGAATTTTCACTGATTAATAAGGCCACTTATTTGTTTATTTTTCAATTAGCAGAGCCGCTTGTCTTGAAGAATAACCAGACACATTGAAAGTGTGTTAGCTTTCAAATTTTCACTAATGTGGAAGCTATCTGTAAGCATAACAAAAGAAAGCATGCCTTATTTAGCTGTATCATTTTACACCTTTTTATCTTGGAAATCCTTGAAATTTTTTATTTATATCTCATAAAAATAATTAACCATGCTTGAATATGTTGCTAGTAAAGCAGAGTTGTATACAAAGCAAGGGAGAATGGAAATATAAGGCAAACCTATAAAGAATGATACTAGTAATAATCTTGTTGATAAGCAATATAACCCTTATTCTGAGAGTACCAGTACTATCACCTCTGAAACTAAACTTAATAATAGTTTCTCCTCCCTTCATTTAATTTAATTGCTGATTAGATAGGTCTTGAAATGTCTAAATAACAAATAGATAATAGTTTCTTCTGTCTAGAAACCATTCTTTTACTTAAATAAATAAATAAATAAATAAATAAATAAATAAATTGAATTTATAGTGAAATTTGAATTAAAACTCTGGTAACACTTCCCTGGATATTTTAACTTCTAATTCTCTATGTACTCATATGTGAGTTCCTGGATCAGCTCTGTTTTCCTCTTGATCATCCCCCATATTCATACAAGGTGCACTTATATGTCTTTCCATGGAAAGAAATGAGCTTGGAAAAATCTTAAGAGGGTTGATAAATATTTTTGTTCTTTCTATGGTGAAATAAAATGTTGGTTACCAAGGGGTTAAAAACTTCTACTGATATTTATGTAAATAAGCTCAATAACATGGCTATGCAGAAAGAACAGAGAGAAACATTGTTGTCCTGCTTTTCTAAGAATAGAGGTAGAGGTAGAGGTAATTTAAAACAGGGAATTATCTTGTAGATACCGTACATGTGAACTAGCTACTTCCCCTAGCTCAGCATAGAGCTTAGTAGACTGGTTTCGATGAATTAAATTTTGTTCTTGTTTTTTTCTTTTCTCATTTTTAGAATATTGAATTTTGATTATAAAACAAATACATGTTTATTATATAAAATACTGGGAAATACAATAAAAAATTTGGAAATAATCCTACCCCTCAGTGATAACCATTCTTAAAATGGGGTGAAGAAATATTTTTGCCAGTGTTTTGCTTTGGATATATACAGGTGTTTGCGTGTGTGTGTATATCACATACATTCAAAAACACGTCTTTCTACAAAATTGGAAATGTACTATATTTATAGCTTTGTACCATCTATTTAAAAATTACTGTTTACTTCTCTCTTATTACAATGAGCAGTGTGTGTTTATTTAAAAAAATATTTGTAAATAGAAAAAAAACAAATAGAAAATAAGAATTATCAAAATAAATAAAATTAGACAAAAAGAATCAAAATAAATATTGACTGGAATTCTATCTAGAAAAAGTAATGGCAATGTTTTGGTGTGACTAGTCAGTCTTCTTCTTCTCTCTATGTACCTACATAGTAGATTTTGTCTCTTTCATTTTTTCACTTTCCAATATATCATGAATATTTTCTTTATTATCAACTATTATTGTACTTCATTTTTAGTAGTGTCATAGCATTTATTATAGGGATAGGTCTGAAATGATTTCTTCAACCCTTCATTGTTAAGCATATAGTTGCTTCCATTTTTCTATTATAAACAACACAGTGATGACCATCCTCTGACTTGTACCTATCCACACTTATTTCCCTAGAAGGCATTTTTATCATCAATGTACTAATGAAGTGAATTTGCCACTTGTGTCTTTTTCTTTTTTGAGTGAACAATTTTTATTGAAACCCTCAAAATTAAAGAGGACCGAATGGTGAGTTTGGGTACCATAACAGAAAATCTCACCTAACTGTACCATCATTCTCAGTAATGAACAAACCTAAACATGACAAAATTCAAATTCTCTTGAAATTACTAAAAGTGAATGTAAATTTTACAATAGAAAAATTATTTAAGTGATCTTGAAGAAAGCATTCTCAATAAAGTTTTAAAAAATAAACAATGAAATCATGGTCTTTTTTTTTCTGTAGAAGAGTCCAATGAAGTGGTTACAAATGAGGCAAGAGCTCATAAGGAGGAGGACCACCATGCAGTATCTATGGATAATGTGGTATGTAAATTTGGAAAGTCTTGCTTATTACATGATAGATTTCAAGGTTATGTTTCCAGTTGGTGACAATATTTGCATTGTCAGAATAAAGTCTTGCTCTACTTTACAAATGAAAACAGAGCTGTTACAAATGAAATTACGTATCTTTGAGATTTACTAAATGAAATTTAATGCACTGTCATTTGAACCTTAATTTTGTTTTAATTTAGGAGCTTTGTATCTATAAAAACCTAATGCTTACTACGCATATAACATTTTATACATAACAAATTATTTTTCTTCAACACATTTAGCAAAGAGCAAATTTTTTTTTCATTTGACAGATGGCCAAATTAAAACAGAGTTTATCCTGAGATCATGAAGGAAGCCTTTGTTAGTTCTGGGACTTATATCCAGGGATACCTGATTCCAAGGTCTTTGTTCAGATCATATTTACCTAATGTATTGTGTTTGGTATCTTTTCTTCCTTTTTAGTTAAATTGAACTCTATTATGTTAAAAATTGCAGTAATGGGGGAAAGACAGTATTAAGCAATTGCATAGCAGGCAGAGACAGGCTATGTGTGGATTAAATTGGGTTTTGTAAAAATATAAACATTATTAGTATATAAAGATGACCTTTAAGTAGCTACTTTAGCAGCATCTGTTTATATTCTGACTCTATCAAGTAATACAAAAATCTAGATGATATTAAAGTCAGACAAAGGCAAATGTCATTGTACTCTTGTTTTTGCTTTTCAATAAGTGTTTTGTGCTTGATTGCAACCTTTAAAAAATGGTATCTACAATGGATATTTCTGTTACAAAATGTCCGTAACTTCAAGATTTACCCTGGCTTTCATTACAAACTTTTATCTGACACTATAATCCTACCATATCTCCTTAATAAAAGTTGAGCACATGAAATACAGTTTTTTAAAAATTTTTTGTTAAACATCAACAATATATAACAGTGTTTTCCACATATAGAATATAGTTTAATATTGCATTTTATTAACTTTAGACCTGTTCTAAGTTAATGTTTGACCCTTCTAACACTAAATTCAATGGGTGCATAGTAAAACAAGCTTTTATTTTGGGGCAGAGTCATGTTTTCTTTATATAGATAATTGTTTTCCACAATTAGTAGTTGTACTAATATTCTTAAATCTCACCAAGTAATAATCTTCTCTGCTCTAGATTTGAATTACACTATACAAATTATATACAATTATTTACAAATTGGAAACTCTTTTCCCCTAAAGACACATTCATTTTTATTTAGCCTGAATTTCTCTGCACTAGCTTTCTCTTGCAGCAAACATTTGAAAATAATAAATGAAGTCATGGTGTGGGATGACCAACAGTCATTTAGGTACTTAATTTTTCAGGAACAATTGATTTTCAGATACAAAACTTCAAACTTTCAAAGGTTGATCTTCTCTGTCTGTAGCTTTTGAGTGCCCCCAGTTATTCATGGATAACAAATCACAAAGACATATAAGACCTACTTATGCACAAATCTATACACTGGCCTTTGGTACCTTTGTCCCTTGATAACTTAGTTCCTTTTTCCTGGAACCAATCCAAATATATAGAGAATCTAAAAAATAAAATTTTAGAAGCATCAAATCTAAGTTCTGGTGAGAGCCAACATGATTAAGCCCTAAGTTTATATAGTCATTATACTAGAAAACAAAGCATTGCAGCTGTCCTCTTGACTCAGAAGCCTACAGGTAACAAACCCTGTTATGGTTATATTCTCATAGGCAATATGTAAATTCTGATCATTCCAAGTTTATTTGCAAATTTTAATATTGCTGGGTAGAAAGCTTAATTTAAAATTCTGCCTATGACATGTTACTATTAATGTGCTTTAATGTGCTCATTCTTAAAAGACTGCCTAGTGATTATATCTTAACTTTTTTTTAAATTTTCTTTTGGGTTTGCAGGATTTAAATGTGTAAAAGTGCTTTTTCTTAACTGTGTTTTTCATATGCAAAAGAAAAATGTAGGACTTAATTTGCTTTTGGTTTTATTAAAAAAAACTTTTCATGATTAGATAACTTGCTTTGATCTCATGGTTGAAGCTTATTGGTCATTCTTTTCATCAGTGTTAAACTGTTTTGTTTTTTCTTTTGACAGATATTTAATTAGTACCTACTGTGTGCTAGATACTGTACAAACAATGCTGTACCTTTACTCTAAAGCTTTGTGATGTTTAAGTCACTCTCTCTTCTTTTACTGTCCAATGATGGAAACAAGTTCCTATGCTATTTGAATCATTACATCATACAAGTCTGCTTTCAATTATCTAGCTAATGGAGTGCAGTAAATAAGTAAATAAGTGATTTTTAAAAAATTGTATTTGACTTTAAAATGCATGTCATATGCTGACATTTTACATTAGAAGTTGCAAAGAGTTGTATGGGTACTTATAAAAGAAAGCCCTTACAACCAATTATGTATGGTTACCATTACAAACATACTCTTAAAGGAAGTGAGTTCCCTGTCACTGGAGGGTGCTATTTAAGCAGAATTTGAACGCTATTTTTTCCAGGGATACTGTGAAAGGGTTTCTTTATTTCCTATTTTAAATAGTATTGCAGTAATTTTGTATTTATTAAGCATTCATCAATTAAAGGTTGAAGGAAGTGGCTCAGACACACAGTAGGTGTAAATATTGAGGATCCAGTGGGCTATCAGAGTTTATTCCCAATAACTAGACTAGATAATGACATCACTTAAACTAAGTATTGGATGTATGTTCCCTATACATTGTTGAATATAGTGATGATGATCAAGTATATATTTGTAAAAACTTCACCTGTGTTACAGAAAATAGAAATTATTGACGATGAAGAAAGTGACATAAGTAATTTGGAAGTAGAACAAGTGAATTCTCTCTTGGATTATAAGGTAAAAGTAATTTCAGATTCTGAATTCATTAAGAGAAGTGTTAAATGAGGTGGCCTTTTACAGTATTTATATACTGGTTTATTTTACTCTCATTTGATAAACATCCTGGGGTTCCACATGTGTCTCCCTAAGACAACTTGGATATCCTTCAGGGTATGGAGCACTTTAATTAATGCTGGCTGATTTAGTGGTTATAGTTATAAGCATAATGTTTGCTGAGTGTGAGTAGATATTGATAGTATACGAAAAGATAAGGTAGTGCATAGCGGTGGTTAACATGAAATTTCTAACAATGCTTTTTTAAAAGCTAATGTTCATTTTTAAATGGTGGTAAAGGGGAAAAAATCCAGATTTTTTTGGCTAATTTTATCTCAAATTGCAACTTTTGAAGACCACTTTTTTGTCTTTTTTTTTGTAAATTGAAGTATAATTGGCATACAATCTTATATTGGTTATATTAGTTTCAGGTGCTACCAATTGGCACAGGCTATGGAAACTATAGATGAGAGGACTAGATTGCACAGCTGTTAAGTGTGCTCCACTTAGCACTCTCAACCAGTTCAGATATAGTTGGGCTCAGAACTCTGAGGACTCTTTCTAGGACCTTTCTGCTCTGGTGTTCCAACCTACTTGAGAAGGATTTGAAGCCTAAGACCAGAGCACAGCAGAGTGTCTAGCCCAGAAATGTTAAGTAACATTTTCATTGAACTCTAAAGGATATTTAACAATCTACTGTTTTCTACTGTGGTAAGCTGTGAGAACAAGGGATCTTTCACCACCTTATTAAGGATATCTTTTATAATACATCAGTATCCTATATAAACTTCCTTAACTCTCAAAAATCATCACCTATGTAGAAAAATATATATTTTTATAATCATTATTAAAAATATTTTAGTTTACCTACTCTGAATTTTACCTTAATTCTAAACTAAGGGTAAGTGAAACTTCATATAGCAGTTCTCATTGCTGATTTCAGGATATTGATTTAAAACAGACTTATCAGCTTGGAAATTTAATCTTTCTTCAGAGAGCATTGGTGTACTCTATTTGCATACACATGTTAGTATTCCTTGTTTGGGGATCAAAATCATTTTGTTAGTTTCTAAGTATATTCATCATAACCTTCTTTAAGGCAGATACTTATTTATCTATGTATTATCTGTGCCTAGCACAAAGGTGTCAAGTGATGAATAAAGAATAATTGGAAGTATATTTAATATTATAATGCAAGTATTCATTTATATAAAATCAGTTAAGACAAGAAGCTGATCATTACAACTTTTTTCCCAGACTAAATTAAACAATCTCCCATTACTCTTGGGATTCACTGTAGCAAAATGGAAGAATGTTTCTGATATACATTTGCTAATTGTTACTGTGCAACCATCAATGCTCAGTTTGGGCATAGTGGAGTTTCTGACTGAGATATATTCCTAGAAATCCTTATTACTAGGAGTTCTAACAAACCCAAAATGCTTATGAGACAAGTCAATGAGTTCAGTCCTTGAGGCATAAGTAACTATGTCAGAAAATAATACCTCAGGCTTGGCAGCCATTAATAGCCTGCTTAGGAATCAAAGCTCCTATCCACTGAAGCCTTGAATGTTCCCTGCAGTCATTTTGGATAATTCGCAAAGCTTACTGGGAATGTAGGGAAAATTTTAACAAGAATAATGAGCTAGATCTTGTCTTCTGAAATTCAGTGACTGATGTTAACTTACTATTTCCTCTCACAAACACTCTATTTAGGAAAATCTCTAAAGTACACATAAATTACTGCCTGTAATCTATAAAGTGTTTACTAGGCCTACAAAAAGCAGATCTGAGAAGAATATGTCTACAATGTTAGATTATCTTAAAGCTGTTTATGTTTTTCAAACATTGCATAAATACTGAAGAGGAATATTCTCATGAGAAATTAGAGATCTGCATACCAAAACATACTTCATGGCTTTTGCAAATGTGAATTAATATTTTTAAAATGTTTTTTAATGAACTGCAAGTGCAGCTAAAAAGGATTATGCATTCAAAGGGGCCACTAAGATAATAATAAACACCTATTTAAAAAAAGACTTCCTGGTCAGAATTTTATTAATACTATTGTTCTGATAATTAATATAAAAAATAGAATTAGTCAAATGTATTAAGGCAAGGGCACATTGAATTTTATTATAATGTCTAGTTCTAACTTAGATTGCTGAAGAGTGCTTTTGGATAAGGAATTTAGCTTGAATCATCAGGTGATTCATTTCATATTAAACAGTCTTAAATAGAAACAATTTTATTAGGTAAAATAAGTTCTAAACTAAGCTGATTAAAAATAATTGATGCAGTAAACGTGTCATAGATTGAATATGATTAACACAACTATTCTCTCAACTGAAACAACTAAAATGCTCATAGAATTAACGAATTCTAATGTCTTTTATGACATTATACAGTTAAATGAGTTTTGACATCTAGATACAGTTGTGTAACCGGGACCAAAATCTATTTATTCATCTGCTGATGATCACTTGTGTTGTTTCTGGTCTCTGACTATTATAAAGTTCCTATGAATATTCATATATGTCTTTTTGAGGATACGTGTTTTCATTTCCCTTCGGTAAATACTTAAGAGTAGGATTGCTGAGTCAGATGCTAAGAGTATGTTTAATTTTATAAGAAACTGCCAAAACATTCTTCAAAATGGATGTGTCATTTTACACTCCCACTAACAATGTATGAGACTTCTAATTGGCCCACATTCACACCAGCTCTTGCTATTCTCAATCTCTTTAACTTTAGCCATTGTAGTATGTTTGTAGTAGAATCTCATTGTGGTTTTGGTTTGCATTTTTTTTAACAACAAATGATATTAAGCATTTTCTTGTGTTTATTAACTCTTAATATATCTTCTTTGATAAAGTGTGTGCTCAAATATTTTGCCTGTTTTTTATTCTGTTTCTGGTCTTATCGTTGTATTATAAAAGTTCTTTATGTGTTCTGATTATAAGTCCCTATCAGACATGTGATATTTACGAATACTTTTTCCCAATATGCAGCTTGTATTTTTATTTTCTTAGCAGCATATTTTGAAGGCCAAATAGTTTTTTTAAATATTTAATTTTAATGAAGTCTTTAAGTTTTATGCTTTTTCTATCCTCTTGAAGAATCTTAGCCTCTAACCAAGGGCACAAAGATTTTTCTCCTCTGTTTTCTTATGAAAGTTGTATAGTTTTACTTTTTATATTTATGTCTATGATTCATTTCTTGTTAAGTTTTGTATATGGGATAAGAGTTGTTTTTTGTTGTTTTAATATTGATTTACAATTGTTTAATGGTTGCTCTTTAAAAGACTATCCTTTCTTTGTCCATTGAATTACCTAAGTGTATTTTTTTTAAATCAACCAAATAGATATTTCTGGACTCTCTGTTCTTTTTCACTGACCTATATGTCCATCCTTTTGCCAATACCACACTTTCTAGATTTCTTAATTACTATAGTTTTAATAGTGAACCTATTTAGAGCACCTTTATGGCTATTATCTTGTTTGAGCTTTTAACTGTCAAAGCTAGACTTACCGAAGATTACTAATATTATATCAGTTTTACTGATGAGTAAACAGAGTGACAGAGAAGTTAGTTAACCTGACCAAGTTTACAAAAATTATCAACAATCTTGGCACTAAAATCCTCCCAAATCCTAGTCTACTGTTTTTTTTCCCCCTATACAACAAGCAAACATAGTGAAGAGAGACTTGGTCTCAAATTAGTGGTTTACACTGGTACATTTGGAGATATTTTCTGAATAATAAGCTTTTACATAAAGGCGGAGAGGGAAGTGCTCAACAAACTAAATCTTAGTAATTATTACTTAGACAGTCTAGTTATAAATTCAGTCTCTCCTTGGTACAAAATAATTTTTAATTCTCAGCATTTGGCATTGTAATTCAGAATTTACTGCATTTGCAGTTGCTCTTTACTTGGGGTTAATTGAACTCTATTCTTAATCTTAATCCAAATGCTAATTAGGTTTAATATAAGAAGAGTCTTTCAAGAAAAAAACTGTTTCTTGAGTTTTCTCTTACTGGAATTTATATGATTAAATTTTTGAACTTGCAAATATTTTTTCATTGGTAATTTGCTTAAAAGGCAGCTTTTGAGTAGCAGAATAACTTCCTTCTGTGCTTTATATTTCTTTATGCTAAAATTTTATCTTCTTCATTGTCCCTCTCATTTGATTGCCTTTTTAGAATTTTATTGTGCATCAGTCATATACAGTCTTAAATTTGCATAAGGTAATTATATTGTTTGATGTTTTTTCTTCAGAATGAAGAAGTCAGATTCATTGAAAATGAGCTAGAAATTCAAAAGCAAAAATACTTTAAACTTCAGACATTTGTTAGAAGCTTGATACTAGCTATGAAAGCTGACAATAAGGAACAACAGCAGGTAAGTGCCAGAAGAGACTAGTAAACTGTAATGTATCATGGTGAAAAAATGTCATGTTGCATTGAGTTTTTCATATATTTTTGTTTGTTTTTATACTTCATTCCTGCTGGCCATTAAAAAAGTATTTGTTACTTATGAGTTTTTTTTAGCACAGTGTTCTTGAGAATAGATATTCAGAATTTGTGTACTGCTTTAATGGAAAATAAAAATAACTGATTAACATATTTTAATCCCAAGATGGCCTTAAATAGGGAATTTTGAAAATTAATTTTAAAAGAAATTCTCAAAATGTGTGCAGTGATGGCTACATTAACTGGAGAGGCTCATATCTGGGGGCCTTTTGTGAATGAAAGAGGTGAAACATTTGCCTTTCTTCTGAATTTCAGTTATCTTCTAGCCCCTACTAGAGTTTACAAATGTTCAGATATCTTCTGTTTTATGATATATTGCACTCAAAAATAATGGAATTAACTTTGTGAAATTTTTTGTGACCAAGGTGCATCATTTCCTTTTCTCAATTTAAAGTATTTGATTCCTCTACCCCAAAAATGAAATTAATGTATTATTTAAAAATTTACTCCCAAATTTTTTTCTTATTTTTATGCAAAATTTGTATAATGATGTATTAAAATTGTTAAAAAGAATTATAATAAATGTTCCATTTAATAGTAAATTATACCAAATTCGCCTCTGAGTTGTATATTGCCATGTTGATTCCTTGACAGAAAAGTTAAATAAAAGTAGTACATCATACAGGTAACCATTAACTATGAAGCAGTCTCAGATGATTTTATCCAGCAAGGAATTTCAAGAGTATAAAATTTCATCCCTTATATCCAAGCGAGACTGTGCGTACCATCCTAGACATCTCCAGGGAAAATGATTAGAGTCTTAGATCTCACAATTCTCTCCTTTATAAAAAGAGAAAAATGTTTATATATTTCACCGAAGTATTCAACTACAAAATTTACTAAAAGAATTTACTCATGAAGCTTAACTAGCATGTATATTATGTGTCCAGTTTCATGAATTTTGCTCTCACATGCCACACACACACACACACACACACACACACACACACACACACACATACATCCCAAGACAGTAGTCTTTAGTTATCTTTGCCAGCTTTATTTAATATTGCTTTATTATATGATTTATGCAAATTCCATGGCATGTTAAAATATGTTTGCTTTTTAAGAACCTAAACTAAAGATTTTATAGAATGAAGTGGTGGTCTTGAATATGGTTCCAAGGGTATGATAAATTTGAAATAACTGTAAAAATAATTAGGTCCAACTATTGGAATAACTTGGAGTATTGTTCTGGTCCCAAAAGTCATAGCATGGTTTTGAATTCAGAATTACATGGGCAGGTAAATAACAGTTGTCTATGTCTTTTGATATCTAAGAATAGCACACACATCACATTTTATTTTCTAATTCTCACATTATTCCTGGATTGATTCCTTCTATAAGACCACTAACAAATAAGAAAAGTAACTACTGTACATTTAATTTTTCTCCTTCTCTTATACTTTTCTTCTGATAAAGGCTAATCAACTAAGATGTGGACAAAATTGTTGACTAAGAAAAAGAGAAAGTTATACAAAAATTGTACTGAAAGTCATAGCCTATATAAATAGCACCCAAATAGAAATGACTGATTTGATATTGGGTGTAATGGATCTCAAAATATGGTCTCAAAATACAGAAGACACAAAAGTTATTTGAGCAATGTCTTAAATTACTCATTTAACACTATTAAATACTTACAGGTTTATTTCTAGAAGGAATTAAATTTATTCTACCAAATAAAAGAAAACCATTGTGTCACTGGTTTCTATTTTTAAAAAATCTTAAGTGTTTTTTTATTAATCTTGATTTGAGTAAACTGAGTGAGATGAGTGGTCTACAGAATATATTGCCTCAAAGAGGCAGTCTAGGCTTTAAAAATATATGATACTGCCTGACTGAAATATTATATTACCCAAAAGTTTTTAAACCATTAGCCATTTTAAGATAAAAATAATGTTGCCAGCCCTGTACTAAGTCATTACTTATGGTCTCTCTTCCCCTGATAATTCACTATGTGATCCTAGCCAGATCAATTTGCCTTTCTTGAATTTTAATTTCTCCACTTTGCAAGGAAGATAAGAATGGTTAACAGTATGGAATTTGGCATTCATACCTTAGGGGCAGGAATGAGTGTTATAGAGCTTGATGACATATTTAGGAAATGCTCTGATCTCTTGAGGAGAGTGGTACTAGGTCAGACTCTGATGGTAGATTGATGAATAACCTGTAGTAAATAAATTAATTGTATTAGTATCCAAGGAAAAGGAAGTTCTAGAAATTAGCATACTCCAAAGATTTGTTCAGTGTGTCAGTGTTGTAATCCAGTAAGATACTGGAAAGAAAAAATTTTAAGTGGACCTTATTCATTAGTAGTGCCCTGTACTACCCCAAATATTAATGTTTTCCTATTTCACACTATATTTATTTTGTCAATCAATTACATAAAATGAAACAACAAAGAAATAAATAGTAGTGCTTCTTTGATTTCAAGGTCTCCCCACTATAATTTAGAATGTCATTAAGTTTGCTCATCCACTTGCCTTTTCAATATTCTAAGCACATGTTCACTGAATGTTCACTGGAACATTTTGCCCTCTCTAACATAGCTTCTTCATAATTACAAAGTGAACTAAATTCAGTGATGTATTTCTCATAAACTATGATCATCCAATGTCACCTGGACTTGGTTAGTGCACAACATAGCTCCTTAAAAAGCATGTAGTACCTTTAGGTGACTGCTTTGAAGTTACTTTCAATTTCAGCAAGCAATTCATGATCTACTTAACAGTATGAAATAAATAACTACTTTTCCTTCAGTAGCAGTTAGCCTTTCCTTATGCAGCCTGAAGAAAAGGAGAAAGTTTCTAATCTTACCTCTCTGCTATAAGATAAAAAGTATAGGATTTATAGCTGCCACTTTTTTTAACAAATAGGTAAATATTGTCTTATTTCAACAGTGAATTTTATATGTTCTGCAACATGCTCTGTCTTTCTGTCCCTTAATTGAATAGTGGCAAGCTTGCATTTGTTTCTGTTCCCTTGGTCCTTGTTTACCACTGCCCTCAAAGCCTACACTGTAAGTAATGCTGTTTAAAAATTTCCCAGACATGCTACATTATTTTTAATAGTTGGAACAGCAAGTCAGTAATTTAATTCACAATTTTTTTTATGGTCAAGTAGCCATCAACACTGTCAACCACATGAAACTTGATTAATCATTTATTTCTCTGGTATGGGGGCATGTTCTATAACCAGATGAAACAGTTACACCATGGCAAACTTCTTTCATGGCTCTTGTCTTATCTCAATTACTCCACCAGGGAAATGGGCAGGCCTCTAGATACATCATTACACAGCTGGATTCACTGGCTCAGCTGTGCCTTGGTGGATGCTTGGCCATCTGTAGATATATGGGCATAGACTAAGAAAAGGAAAAAAATCACTTGGTCTTTACAAGTTGTTAAAGTTTAAAGTAAAATAATTGAGCTTCTTTCTTAACTGCTAAGTTCTTTCTCCCACTGAAGTACAAAATCACCTTTTGTAAAATGCATTTTTCTCTAAAAGACAGCATAACTAGGCAGGAATATTTTAATAAGAAATATAATTTTCAAGCTCTTTAACAGTGTTCAGTGAATACTGAAAACTAGTATGGAAATTACATCTTAAATACTTCAAAGCACTTGGTGCAGAATAGTTGTTCATTTCTCTCCTGATTTCTCTTTTGTCTGAGGTTCCACTGTATGTAATCTACACTCTCAAGATCTAGCATTTTGTTATTTCCTCAATAGTATATAAAGAATTTATCTTTTAGTTAAGATATTGTATATAGTCCTGAAAGCAAAATGCTTCTTTCTTTAAATTCATAAAAATCAATCAACATGGGAGGATCACAACTATTAACATAAAATTGGAAAAGATCTGTCCACATACTAATTCAAAAAAATTGATTTTTCTGACTCAGGCACTGCTGTCAGATTTACCTCCTGAATTAGAAGAGATGGATTTCAATCATGCTTCGCCGGAGCCTGATGATACCTCATTCAGTGTGTCTTCTTTATCAGAGAAAAATGCCTCAGACAGTTTGTGATTTGTAGGGGGGCGGTATATGATACAGACTTGGCTGCCTAACAGGTGTGCATTTCAAGATAACTTCATTCTGTAGCCCTGAAATTCTTCACTTGGAAAAACATGTTGAAAACAACATATTCTGTGAAGGGTGGACAAGATATAATGGCTACAATGCAAAAAATTATATATATATATATATATATATATATATATATATATATATATATATATAATTTAAAAGCATTATTTAAGAGTTATTTCCAAACTGATGGAACTCTGAGAAGATAATTGTATTTAATTTTGAGCAATTTAACTATGAAATGCATAACATCTAATTTCTGAAAACTTTTTGTTTGGTTTTATAGAATTTTAGTTTTAATGATGGTTTTGATCAGACATACAAAAATAAAGGTATTTCAACATTATTTATCAAGTTACTAAAGCTTAATTATTATTTTTGTAGCCATTACATCTTTATTTCTCTCTCCTTCTCCTAACATACACTTTAACTCAGGAAAATGGACTGAAAATTGAAAACAAAACTTTAAAAATGATTTAACCTGGATGAGTCTTGGGAATTATTTTTCAACCCCTTGAAAATTTTACTTTAATGGTTGAAACTGAGGTGATTACTAGTATATAATTGTAAATTGTTGGTATTCATTTATTATCTAACCCAGATATATTGGGGGAGACGGAAAAACACTATGGAAAAGTAATTCACCAACATGAAGTCAAATAAATTTTTAAGTGTACAGAAACAAAATGTTGTAAGAGATTAGTTTTAATGGAAATTCTTCATTGCTACAAATGACAAATACTGATAAAACTTACATTCTACTACTAAATTTGTGTAACTGAGTTCGATAAAATGTTGCACAAGTATTACAGGTTTATCCCCAGCATCATAATATTTTTTTCAGTTCTTACATTTTATGAAACAGGAATCAAGGTAAGCCATTAAGATTTTTTTTTAATCTAGTCACTCAGCTTTGCCACAAAATTTACCTCATTTCCATGTGAAGCTTGTACAGAGCCATCAGCCAAGGATAATATCCAAAAAAAAATATATACTACTTTCATTGTAAATCACACTCCTCTGGATTTCCTGTATACTATTCTATGAGTACTTTCCTAAAATGAGCGTGTTATTCAGTTGTTCTATTAGTAGGTACCAGATGGCAATACACTATAGACAATTTTTTGAAGATCTTCCCTTACAGAGTACCAGATACCATTACCCAGACTCATAGAAAAGAAAATTTCAGCTTCTCCCTGAGCAGACAGTGTCATATATTTGTGAGTTACAATGTGGATTTGTGTCGCATGGTTAAATTACTTCTATACATAAAAGATTAATGAAGAAGTTTACATGACTCTTTTGGCCATCAAGTTTCTACATCAGATTTTTTTTGTAACTTCTAAGTTAAACAAATTATGATCTTGGAGTTCACAGCTACCAACTTATGAATGCAGAAAGGCAGTCATAAATGTCTTTGACCTTGAAATGTTCCCTCTCCCACACACAAATAGGTAAGGTTTATTGATAATCATCTTGTCAGCTATTTGTTTAATATCACTGCCATCCTACTGCTATGATTTTTTGTTAGCAGAAATATTTCAGTGGGTAGGTATGCTCCTTTTTAGCTGACAGCTGTATGGTGTATTGGAAATGATGTTTAGTACTCCTTACAGACAAGTCAAATTCCATTCAGAGAGTAGAATGCTGAGTATCATAACTTCAGATATTAAGATTAAATTTATCAGTTACACCAATTCCTCCATGAGAGAAAGAGTCCCTACTCTACACTGCAAGTGTATAAAACATTTCTTAAGGTAGCAAGAACAAATTCCAGGTCTTTGAGTCTCTCATAAGATCTCCTTCTTAGTCATTAAATTTATCTTTAAATTCTAATCTCTTCTGTTTTAATTTAAACCTCTTTTTATTTTGTTCTTGTTACAAAGTAATGATAGGTGATTCTCTACTACAGTTTTCAACTCTATGGATTTTATTTGTCATACCTCAGCAATTAGTCACTAAATAAAATAATATTCATTGATCTACTGCTATATGGATGTTGGATTTCTACTCCTCAGCAAGCCATAAACTTCAAAATAAATTATTTCTTTTCATTTTTTCAGGATATTAATAAAAGTTATTTAATAAAAAAAAAGTTTAGTACACTTAGGATTCTGCTAGGTATGATTCTCAGAAGGAATCCTAGCTTAAAATTTTGAGAGAAAGCATAGATGATTTCCTTGTCCCTGTTTAAAGTTCCATTAAAATAGAAACCATATAAATCATAGTAGTGCACTTAGGGATACTTTTGTCTTGGCATTTGTGTTTTAGCACTAGAATTATTTATTTTACTATTCTTGGAATTAAAATATTCCTAAAATGAAATGTCATTGTTCTATAGCAAGAACCAAATGAAATAGCTGTATCCTAATTATGAAAAATCATAATTGGCAGAATGAAAAAGAAGCCAGGGTCAAGTGTTAAAAAAAATCTAATATAAAGAAAATATATGTTTTCTACACATATAGATTGGAATTGATTTTGAGACATTTTAGAGCAAGAAAAATATCAGTTTATGACTCCTTTTGTGAACATCTTCATGACTAGGGGGAGAAATAACACTACTGTTTCTTTCTATAGGGCTTTGACACAATATTAAAATTAACCACACTATCTGCACCATCTCTCACAAAGACAGATGCCAACTTGAAAAATCTTTTTCTTGTCTGTTAACTGTGTTTTGATGTCTGCTTTCAGCTCAGGATAGCCAATTGGTTTTTTAAGCAGAAAATGTATATCTAAGAGCACTTACCTACAGAAATACCTATTAAAATTTTTTAAAAAGCAAACAAACAAAAAATGTGGAGATACCTTCCTCATTTCAGTGAAGCTAAAATTATTCACAAGAAAATGAGGACTGCAGTTACCTTGAAGAACAGGAAAATTAATGCATGCAAGAAAAACTTAAAAGAAAATTTACCTCTTCATGGAACCTGAGGATATTTTGTTGTAAGGTCACTTATAATAGCAGGACTTTTGTAATACAATTGCAATAATGTGATAGAAATGTTATAATTAGAAAAGAAAAAGCTGCAGCCCAGTCACTTCCTGTGCTCTGTATACTAAGACTCGAAAGATGTCCAAGAGGACATTTCTCCAAATACATCAGTATCTATTTTATAGCACTTTCATAGTCAGCAATCTGTATCTTTGCAGGAACATACACAAGTTTTGTATTTAAAATAATTCTAGAGTCTAAGATTGACTTTATTGCCTTTAGTGGTTGTGAGGGCCATGGAAGGGTGCATACCCCTTTCCAAGGAATAGTTTTCTCATCTTATTCTGATAACTTATGATCATTTTTAGAGACATTCTGAAAACTTTAACTGCTGTCCTTCCTCCATATTGCGGTGATGGTATACCAGGAGTAATGTCTATTTTCAAATTATGTTAGATTTTCATTCAGACCTTAAAAATGCCAAATTCTGGTAGATTAGCCTTTTTAAGGGAGTTGTAAGAATCATAGTGTCTAAATTATGAGTAAATGTGCTTCCCTTTGAAGTTGGTGTTATCCTTGGCAGATAGCACTGTATCATGCTCTTCACCGAGCTATACTCTGGTGATGATATAATGGAGGATCTTAACTTATGAGCCTGCAGTCAACATACCATTGCCCCAAACAAACAGTCATAATAGCAGATTTGCTAAGGGGAAAAAGAAATAAAGTGATATTTTCATGGAAATATAATTATGATTGTTCCATTAAAATGTATATTGAGTATATATTATTCCATATTGAAAATTCATTTTGCTTTAACTTGTTAAGCAATTACTTTTAGCAATCTTGCATCCCATTTTACTGGTACTACCTCTGAATATTATCACTTTAAAACCATATCAAACTGTAATGTGAACTTTTGTAGGATTTTTATTTAAACTTTTATAGAGGCAATAAATGATTTCCAACTAATAGAATCTATTTCTTTACTTTAATATTTATTTTTCTAAGTATTTGTGTTATAAGCATTGTTCCCTTTTTAAAGATGAGGTTTTTTCCTCAAAAAATAAGCTTCTGGTAAAAAGACAAAAAATACAGATAGTGGTAAGTTATTGGAGATTACAAAAGGGAGAACATGGAGTGCTTAAATAGAAATTTTGTTGATTTCCAAGCTGACATTCTCTCTCTCTCTCTCTCTCTCTCTCTCTCTATATATATATATATATATATATATATATATATATATATATATATATATATATACTTAAGAAAAAAGAAAAAGTCACTCCAACTCCAATGGAATAGAGTGATTCATCTCTAAAAGAAAACATTTTTGTCCATGATATTATATTTAAATAGTAAAACCAGCAAATAATCACCATAGTATAAACAAAAAAAAAGCTGTTTTTACAACAGATTATTTTTAAGTGGTGGCATGACATCTAACTTTTGACTCTCTTTGACACCAGTTGAGCATGACTTTAATTTGAGTGAAGTATACTCATGACTTTTGTCAAAATCATATACCAATTAAAATACTTCATATTACCTAACTAATAAGTGAGGACAAGGGGTGAGTTGCAAATATCACATCATCAGTTTTCTTTCCAAGTTGATAAATTTTTAAGAATGTTGCAAAGAATTACATACAAATATATACTTCAAATGACCCAAGTCTTTCTCAGATCTGTAAAAATATTAAAAGGGTAAAATCCTTTGATTCTATAAAAATGAACAAGAATCATTACAAATTGTTTAAAAGATAAGTCAATGAATTAGTAGGTCCATTAGATTGAATTATGTTTTCATACTCTTTGAAGCTATTTTTCCACATTTCTTGTTTATTTCATATTATAAAAGTAATAGTTGTTCATTGTAAACATTTTAGAAAATGTAGATAATATAAAGAAAGACAGAACCACTTGTAATCCCACCACCTAATAATAATCATTGTTAACATCTTAGTGTATTTCATTCCAGTCATTTCTTCTGCATATCACATATATTCAACAAATTTAAAATTATACTGAATATGCAGTTATGTGTCCTGCTTTTTTTTTAACACTGTATTGAAAACATCTCATTTAAGCATTTGTCACCATGGTATTTCACTCTCAATTACATTTGGACCTAAAGGGGATTTTTTTTTTTAATTTACAATAAGAAAACAAATGTTTCAATGATGAAAACACATTTGTTCTAGAGGATTAACAAGTAATTGCTATATATAAAAACTGTATTTCTTACCCTTGATTTAAAACAAATGATGTTACTTGTTTCCCAAAGCTATACTTTGACTTCAAGTTACAAGATAGTTCACATTTATACTTTTACCCAAGTAATGTTTTTATCACCCATACCAATAAACTATTTTAAACCAAAAATGAAGCAAAAATTATTTTAAGTATGAAAGGTCTCATATTGAATACACCAATATCCTCTTGCAGTAATAATTTTTTTAAGTAAGTTAGAGCATAGCTCCAGTATTTCTCTAAAGAATAAAACTGTTTTTTTTATTATAGTGCTCTGTTTTAGCCAATTTGGAAGTTTGGAACATTTTTCCAATTCTAGATTTTGCTGAGAAATAAAAATCAATATTTTTATTTACATTGCATGATGTAATAAATGAATGCTGAAAGTATTTTAATCAATTACCTTTATTATGATCTAGGCCATTATGAAACTCTAATCTTTCCCAGTACATAGGTCACTCCATAGTTAAAAATTAGATCTTTATAGAGGCTTTTTTCCCCTAAGATGTTAGGAGACCATTCAATGCACTGTTTTAATCATATTGGAACTGGTATCAAAAATGCTTGTTAGCTTAAATTGGATAAAGCGCAGTTCTAAGGCTCAGGTCACAGGTTTGATCTCCATTTAGATCACTTAGTTTTAACAAGTAGGAAAATTTCTGCTACAGGACCACCATATACCCGTATTTCTTGTCTTACAGTCTATCACTAGTCACAGAAGACTGGAGGGAAGATGTGGGTGGATACAGGTCAACCTTATATGTTGCTTAAATGGTATAAAGGATTCTGGGGAGGTTCTCCTTTCCATTCTTATCCACCTTCTATGCTTCTGTTGAAAGTGCATTAGTAGTAATTTATTGGTGATAATTTGGTATAAAATATCCTGACAAAGATAAGGGGTGGAGGGTCTATGAGGTATTTATACCATAGTGCCATTTGCTTAATTTGCTACATTTTTTTCAGCATTGGGTGAAGAGAAGGGCACTGAGAAAAAGGTAGTTGAGGAAATAGGTGATGAAAAGTGGAGAAGGATAAATATAGAACCTCTAAAAGTCTTAAAGGAAGCATCATAATGGAGGACACTAAAGGACTGATGAGCAGGAGAGAAGGCATTCTAGACTCTAAAATCTAAAAGGTTAAATATATGTATAGTGGTGTAGTGCAAGGGTTAAGGTATAATATTGTAAGAGTTAAGTCTTGGGATCAAATCTCAGTTTTAACACTTTCCTGTTGTATGATCTTGGACAAGGTATTTGAACTGTTTAAGTTTCTTTAAAAACTGTGAATAATGGCAGTACCTATCTCAAAGGAATTACTGTGAGAAATATAATAATCTGTCATAAAGTGCTTAGCACAGTGCCTAGCATACAGTAAGTACTCAGTAAATGTTAGCCAATGCTATTATTATTACTTACAGAAAAAGGAATTGAAGGGAATCAAAGACAATTCCCAGCTACCAGTTATGCCCTGAGCAGAAATGACTTAATGCAAACATCTAAAAGAATCAAAACGCAACTCAAAACTTTCACCTGCATTTAGTATTTTACTGCAGTGTTGTCACATTCAAAGGGCATCACAGTTTTACTGGTAGTGCCTTTAGTGAACTTCTTACTGCCTTAGAGAGTTAATAGTCTGCCCTTTCTAGCAAAGCGCCACCATGAGACCTAGAATGAATCAGACTCATTATTGTGCATTGAAAAAAAATTGATGTATAAAATATGTCACTTTTATTAATCCGTTATCTGTATGTATATAATTTTTATAATCTTTAAATGAACCAAACTCACTGTGAAAAAATATAATTCTTTAAACATTTCTTTGAATGTTTATATATCAAATGTTGGTCTCAAGCTTAATATATGTATATATGCATGTGAATTTATGGCACAAGTCTTAGAAATTTTGTATTGCTTTGTTTTGGCATGTCTTTAGTTTCCAATCAAGTGTATCAAGGAACAAATCACTGATACATGCAACAGAAAACTACATATTATATCATTTCATTTATATGAAATTCTAGGAAAGCAAAGCTTTTGGAACTCAAATCAGATCAGCAGTTGCCAGGGATTAGGGTACAGGTAGGGGGATAGACTGCAAGCTGGCATAAGGAAACATTTTAGGGCAATAGAACAAAAATAAGTGAGTTATATATGGAATACATAAACTAACCTATTTTGTTCAAGCACAGGTTATTTATCATTTGAAACTGTATCATGGCTTTTCTAACTGTATGTTTTATATTTATATGCAGCTTTCCTTCCAGTCTATTCATGGAAACACACTTTGCTTTCTAATGATTATTCTTTCTAATCATATGACATTTGAAAATACTTAGTTCATGTCTGTATCAAGGATTGACAACATATATCTTCACTGGCACATTGGGCCAGAGGAAAGGGCTGTTTGCCTTACCTAAAGCTGTTTACTACATGTAAACCAGCTGCCAACAGTGCCAGGCTTGGGGTTACTCAGCAAGAGGTACCGGGGCACATCGAAGGCATTTGCTACTTGTTTGGGGTTTGTGAAACTTTCACAGATTTTAGGAAAGTCCAGAGCATGAGCCAAGACAGGACATTTTTGTGGAAAAGCCACAGGAAATAGCTAAGGTGAGCCCACAAGTTGGGTGGGTTGGGCACTCAGGAAACCATCAGAACAAGGTGAAAAGCATTTGTTAGGTCGCTAGAGACTCAGATACAGCAACTGCCTGCATTTCCACACTGTGAGTGTGGAGAATTCAGCAAAGTAACAATGGATTTTGCCAGTACTTCTGTCTGGGAGAAAGCTGCCCCTCACACAAAAGCCAGACATTTCAGTTTTTCCTTGTATGTCTCTGGCACCTTTAGAGCTTATGCCCCAGCACTGGAGCTCAAAGCAAGTGAATCCATCAACAAGGAAGTTTACACAAAGGCCCTTTAAGAGGAATGTCTTGGACTTGGGCAGCCCTCCATCTCACCCAGCCACAATCTTTGCTGTTTTTCACAACCAAAAGTTAATGGGGACTTCTCTTTCCAGCACTGGAACCTTAGGCTGGGGAGCCTGGTGTTGGGCTGTGATCCCTTGCTCCTCACAGAGGAACTCTGCAGCCAAAATATCCCTCCCAATTTTTAACTGCTACAGGTGGGTTTGGGATCAGACTGTTCTACATGTACACTCCTTCTAGCAGTCTCAAAGTGGCTTTTTCTATATATCCTTAGGTGTAGGGCTTCTGTTCAGCTAGATTTCAGGCAAATCTCAATGACATTTTTTCTGTAGTTCAGTTGTAATTTTGATGTGGTTGTGAGGATTCAAGCACAGTGTTTACCTACTTCACCATCTTGACAGGAAAATCTAATAGTGCCTTATTTTACATATTCTAAAACTACCTCTTTAAAACAATGGTTCTCAAACCTAAAAATGCATAAGCGGGGTGGGGGGGTGGAGAAAAAAATGGCGTAGATGATAGAGACTCTGTTCATCCCTCCTGCAACTAAATCAAAGTTGTGATGGAAACATTGGAGCAAGTGGCAAAAAAAAAGTTGCCTGAGATCTAGGTAAACAAGCCATACAACTAGGGAGAATTTCAAGAAATCACCCTGCAAAGGCAGAAGGTAGGATGGAGGGAGGACGTGGGGTTGCCTGGTCTCAAGCAACTGAGTGAGACAGAGGCAGCAATAGTGGCAGTCACCTCTTAAAGGGTCTGTGCATGTGAGTGGATTTTCAGGTGACAAACCTTGCTCTGAGCACCAGTACCAATTCAGCTGTGCACAGGGCTCATCAGGGACTTATAGGGAGACATTGTTAGAGTGAGGGCCAGGGTGAGACTCACTATGTTCAGAAGTGCCACTGATATCCATTGTTCCCTTTTGAGCCCTGCCCCCTCCCAGTGCACAGACACAGGGCCACCACAGCCAGGACATCATCAAACTGGATAACAGAGGTCGCTTCACCCAGAGGATACCCTGAAACCCCACATTCCCCAACTTGTGGCCCAATCCAAGCCACACCCAGGTATAGCCTCAGCCAGTTAGATGCTCCTTGCTGAGCAGTGCCTAGACTCACACTGGAGGCAGCTGGCCTCAATTTCTTGTGTGCCTTTTGAGGCAACTATAAGCACAGCATTTGTGGATTGCTGCTGAATCTTAACAGATGCCCCAGAGGGGCAGAGGCATAGGCTAAATTTGGCCTGCAGCTGAACCCCTCTCAGTACTGTGCCACTGGACACCTACTTCACAAATCCACACTAATAAGACTGGGAAACTTAGGAACTTTGCTTAGTAAAAGAAATAGATATGAAAAGGCAGCCCAAATGGGAAGACAATCAAGCAGAAACCATATGACAGAACAGAACAGAGATCCAGATATAATGGAGTCAAGTAATCTAACATATGCAGAGTTTAAAACACTGGTTATAAAGATGTTCAATGAACTTTTAGAAAGTGTAGATAAATCCAATGAAAACTTCAACAAAAAGATTTTTAAAAATATGAAAATGGAAATGAAAGTTATAAAAGGGAACTGGTCTGAAATGAAGAACAAATTATCTGAGATGAGAAGTAAATTAAATGGAGTAAACAAAGGAATAAACAAAGTGCATAAAGAAAAGTATCAAGTGACCTATCTAGAGGATGGGAAAGCCAAGGATACTCAATCAGAATGGCAAGGAAAAAGATGCCAAACTATAAAAATAATTTAAAAAGCATATGGTACACTATTAAGGGTCCAAATATATGTCTGATCTACATACCTGAAGAAAATCAAGATCTTGAACAGATGTTTGAAGAAATAATGATGGAAAACTTTCCTAACCTGGTGAAGGAAATGGACATGAAACCCCAGGAAGCTCAGAGAATCCCAAAAAGCAGGGATCCAAGGAGCTTCACACCAAGACATATCATAATTAAAATGCCAAAGGTTAAATATAAAGAAAGAATATTAAAAGCAGCAAGAAAAAAAAATCAAATACTTATCTACAAGGGAACACCCATAAGACTGGCAGCTGATTTCTCAAAAGAAACTACGCAGGACCGAAGGGCTTGGCACAAAATATTCGACGTAATAAAGAACCTACAACCAAGAATACTTTATCCAGCAAAGCTATCTTTTAGAGTTGAAGGACAGATAAAGAGCTTCCCGGACAAAAAATAAGCTAAAATAATTTATCACCACCAAGCCAGCATTACAGGAAGTGTTGGAGGGACTCCTTTAAGAAGAAAATCATATATCAAAAACAGGAATAAAGAATGGTAACAACTACATTCCTATCAACAAGTACCTCAAAATTAAAAAAAATTATGTACTCCAACTAAAAGATAGAGTGGCTGAATGGTTAAGAAAACAAGACCCCTACATATGCTGCCTACAAGAGATTCATTTCTGATTAAAAGACAGACACAGGCTAAAAGGAAGGGGATGGAAAAAATATTGCTTTAATGGACCTAGAAGGTATTTAAATCACACAGAGAAAGATAAACCCATATAATTTCACTTATATGCAGAATCTAAGGAATAAAAAAAATCAAAAACAGACTCAAAAATATAGTGGACAATTTGGTGATGGACAGAGCAGAGGGGGGTTTGAGGGCTGGGAAAAATGGGTAGAGGATTTAAAAAGTACAAATTAATAGCTGATGGATGGTCATGGGGATGGGGAGCACAGCATAGGGAACGCAGTTAGCATTAATAAATTCGCTAGGTGGAGGGTCATGGGAGGAAGCAAGCAATTGGAGGGATTGTTTTAGGAGCTATATAGATGTTTAACCAATATACTGTATACTTAATATTAATTAAAATAAATATTTTTTAAAAAATGTATAAGGATTTTGGAGGAGGGAATTGTTTAAGATGCAATTTCTTGGGCCTCAAAGCCAGAGATTCTGAAAACCTAAAACTTGGGTTTTCAGGGTTTTTTTCTTAAAAAAAAAAAACCTGTGATTTACCCAAGTGATTGTAATGTCAGTTGTCCTCATATCACACTCAGATAAACTTTATATTAAAATTTCAAGTAATTGTTATACATAGTTTTATTCTTCTGTTGTTTCATTGTTTCAAAGATCTCTATCAGTCTTTATTTTTGTTGATATAAAAAGCCTGAACTGTTATTTTCTTACATTTAAAACTTCCATACAGTTCAATTTTTTCTTTCCTTCATCATAGAGTAAGAAGTGACCACCCCTTACACTTTCTACCATGTCTGTGACTTCAGACTGATTTGATTGCTCCTGAATTAATACCTGTCTTGGGTTTTCAGACAATTAGAAAGGATTCTGTGTTGGATCAGAGCACACTGTACCTAGCACAGATCCTATAACTATGTCTTCAATAACAGTAGATGTCAGCCTCTAAGGCCACATTAAAATTCTATCTGGAGGAAAACACATGCACATACACAACAACAATGAAGACAATTCACAAATAAGAGTGGTACTGATGGACTAGATCCTAAGACAATAAGTTCATTACCTATTGCCAGTGGGTGGAATAACTATGTATGAAAAATGTCATTGATGTCTCTCTCTCTCTCTCTCTCTCTCTCTCTCTCTCTCTCTCTCTCTCTATCTATCTATCTATCTATCTTTTCCTTCTCCTCGTCCTCCTCTTCCTCTTCCTCCTCTTTCCATGAACCTAGCAGCAACAAAAGGCATGGTCTACTGCTGCTTTATCACCTCATCTCAGGCATATATTTTCAGTTTGCTGTATTAAGCAGCCAATTTATGCCAATCTGACTGATTTGGGCTCAGGAAAAAGACCCCTGTTAAGTTTTTAGCCTAAGCCTGTTCTTCAACTAGCTTTACACTAATTTCAACACTAGGTTTTTACAAGCCTAATTACTAATACAGTTACACTTTTTACTTTCTCATTTACTATTGTTTCTCATGTTATTTCTCCTTTAGTGACCTCAGAGTGGTGAATGGGGTGATTGGTGTGTTGGAGTTTAGATATTCTTGAGTCTCCATAGTACTCCAAACCCTAACAGTAGCAGAGACATATTTTAGGACTGAATATTGTTGGAGCACTTTTGTCATGAGAAAAGTGACTTGACCAAGGTTTAACTCTTAGACCTTGGTTTAACTCAGGGTTTAACTCAGTTCTCAGTTCTTAGAACTCAGGAGCCAGTATAGAACTTATGAATCTTGTGTCCACTATATGCTAAGCAGCCATTTGGGGTTACCTATTCTTATACAACTATATGCTAAGCAGCCATTTGGGGTCACCTATTCCCACAGTTGGTAGTACCTGTTTCATTTAGTTTTGTTTTGAATTTTCTGGAAACAAAATGAAATCAAACATATGGTGATTATAAAACAGAATTTTACACATCCTATCTTAAGGCTAGAAGTTTTGGGTCTTTCACCATTATTTTTTTAAATGTGATGTTGAATATGATGACTATATATCTAATTTTAATAACAAATACAGAAGCCTGTATACAATAGTCACTCAAAAATACTTGTTGATAGTGATATATTATTCTACAAATACTAACCTTATGGACAAAATCCACTGTATCAGTTTTGGGATAGAGTTTCAGATTTAAAAGATACCTTAAACAGTTGCAGATCAATCTTTAAGCCAACAGAGAAATCCCTTCAAATATCACTGGCAGATAGTCCTCCAGCTTTTAGCTGAACACTTCTAGTGATGGGAACATCACTACTTACAAAGTCAATACGTTCTGTTATGACATCCCTTAAACAATCAAAAGAACTAAATCTTGATTTCTTGTAACTTCTATCTGTCATCCAAATTTTGGCCTATTAAGTGATACAGAGGGATTTTTCCTTTTGTATGTGAAACCCCCGCAAATATTTGAAAGAATATTGTGGCCTCTCTCTCCATGCACACCTCAAATTACCATTCTTAACAAGCATTTTACATGTCAAACAGCCCCAATTCTTTCCAATAATTTCACAATAAACTTCATAACCAAACCTTAAAACAGATGGGGTAATCTCTTCTAGAAGAATAACTGCAATTGTTGCACCTAGAAGGAAATTCTATTTCAGATAGCCAGTATAACCAAGTCAGCAATAAAGTAGAACTACTAATAGTGTTGCTCTGAATTTTAATATAACTAAAGAATCCAAATCTTCATATTATAAAAGCTAAAACATCCAAACCATAATATAGATGCTCTCACATCTTTTTCTTAGTTCAAATTGGCGTTCTATTGACATTTGGAGATCTTTGCAGCTAACAGCCTGTTTAAGAATGACCAAATATAATCATTTACTTTCCTTAAAAATCTCTAAAATATTGGATAAACAAATCATCTGCTTCTTAAATTCTTAAGAACAATTTTTTTTAAAAAAAGAATAAAGCTTCTGTTTTTAAGAGGCTTTAAATATGCCTTCCTCTATATGTTATGAAGCAATCTATCATTGATTCCAACTATACTTGAATTTCCTGCATAGTTGCAGGAAGATTAATGTAAAATAACTTTCATACAGTTTGCAAAGTGCCTTTAAAAAGACGGAGATTTTAAGAATGTGGCTATGTCTACCAAAACAGAATAGTAAAGATTACTTTTTCAGTGTTTTGCAGGCCAAATTAAAAGACTAAAATATTGCTAATGAAGAAGAAAAGTAAACCATTAGAAGTAATTAGTAGTTACCAGAGCTGTTTCTAGATGAGTATGGGCTATCTCTAAGGGATGGTGATAATAGTGAGAGTAGTAATTGTGTATGTTGTTCAGTTTGCACACTGCCCTTGGGTATCCAGGTAAGGGATTAAATGGGTGCTTAAATCCAATTTGTGTACCCCCTTGCCAAGATTTTCAACCTAGGAAAGAAAGGCAATCTGAAAGGGGCAGCCCTTTAAAATCCATCTAGCCAGAAAGGACACTGTTTTGTAATTTGCACAAAATCACTTTGATTTGGAACCCCTGGGCAACACTTATGCTTTACTCCCTTGCCCTTCCTCAGATATTTGTTAGATGAAATTAGCCCTTAAACAGAAAACCAAAATAATATGAACATTTAGAAGGCTTTGTGGGAGAATTATACAGAAAGTCCATCCCTTTATTATAGGTTGTAGATCAGTGAAAAAATCTTTATAAAGCATCTACAACATAACAAACATAGAGACACAATTAGAGCAAGAAAGGCACCATCTTTACCCTTATAGATATTGCAGTCTATTCACTATAGTGGGCAAGTTTATGGACTGGACTTAGGGCCTTTTAAAAAAAAATTAGGTACCATCTAAGAGAACCATCAATTTCTCCCCCAGAGTCTGCCTCTCTTAGTCATTCCCCAGTTCATATTGAGCCCTACCTCCACCACACACACACACACACACACACACACACACACACACACACACACACACATTAACTGAGCTACTTGGAAATTTGGCTCTCAAGAAAAACTAATTTCCAAAGAACCCCTAATTAGGGTGTGTGTGTGTGTGTGTGTGTGTGTGTGTGTGTGTGTGTGTGTGTGAAGTGAAACTGTTAGGTAACTAGTCAGACATGAGTGACAGGGGAACAAAGGAATGAAGGCCCAGATACTGGCCAAAGAACACCTCATTTGTAGTTAAAACATTACTCCTGCTTTCTGAGAAACAAAGAACTGGAGGGCCATAAACCTATAGCTGTTTTAATCTGGCCACAGACACTTGTGCAGAAGGTACTACCCTAACCTGCTCACAACCTTGTCCTCATTATATTATCACTATAATATCATCCTTATGCCAAGAAATTAATGAATCTAATTATAATAAACTGAATTCTGAGTAAGCACATGTGCACTAGGCATGGAGATATATAGCAGCCAAGTATCAATCAAAATGACCTCATGTGCCAATCATTTAGGAATGCCTTTGTAAACACCCATCATAGTTCTACTATAATACAGAATTCCTCCTTCCACAGAGTCATAGCTCTCTTTCCTTGCTGTAACCTGCTCCCCATTGGGAGAATACTTTTGTTTCAATGTAATTAGCCAGTTTAGGCATGGCCCATTTCTTCTATGAAACATTCCTTTAATAAATCTTACCTTTCATAACTGTCACTGAGTTGGAATTAATTTCTTCATTAGCGATAAGAACCAAGAGTCACACATTAAGGAGCAGTACCAGAGCTCCAATCACCCAAATGGTAACAGAATTAGAATGAAGAAATGAAATTCTATTAAGATCTAACAAAGTAAAGGTCTCATGTTCACATATATTTCTGTAAAAAAGTATCACTACTACCCTTGAAATTCAGTGACCAGCAAAGACTGACTCAAGTGACCTCCTTCTTATATCTTTCTTTTGAACTAGTCTTTTGGAAGTCATTTGATCAAAATTTCCATTATATTTTCTTAGCCACACTTTGATACTATTTTATTTTTACTATTAAATTGTCAGGGGTTTCCAAGTGTACCTATACCTTCCTAACTTCTATGCATTTGTTCATGTTGCTACTTTTGATTAGAATCTTTTCACCTGATTTCCACTTGTCCAAATTCTACACATATGTTGAAGTACAGATCAAATGCTAACTCCATGAACTCATAGATTCTCACAGAAAGATGTCTTCAAGTCAAATGTTATAATTAAACCATATTTTAAAGACTGAAATACAATATCTTAGAAATGTATATAACGATGTGAAACTTTGAAATACTAATTAATGGGAGCATAGAACATGATATCTTATGAAAACATATAGTATGTTTTATATTGTGGTGAAAATACATGTAATATAAAAATTTCTATCTTAATCATTTTTAAGTGTACAATTCAGTAAACTGTTTACTATATCCACATTATTGTGTAACAGATCTCTAGAACTTTTCACCTTGCAAAATCAAAACTCTATACCCATCAAATAACAACTCCTCTAGAAACCATTCTACTTTCTGTTTTGATGATTTTGACTACTCTAGATATATACCCGGAAGTAGGATTGCTGGATCATATGGTAATTCTCTTTTTAGTTATTTAAGGAAACTCCATGCTGTTTTCCATGGTGGCTGCACCATTTTATTTTTGCACTAGCAGTGCACAAGGGTTTACATTTCACATTTATTCATAAACTTATTAATACATAATTTTTATAATGATCATTCTAATGAGTGTGAAGTGACATGTCATTGTGTGTTTGAATTGCATTTTCTAATTATTAGTAATTTTGAACATCTTTCATATGCTTGTTGGCCATTTGTATATCTTCTTTGAAGAAATGTCTGTTCAGTTCTTTTGCCCATTTTTAATTCAATCATTTGATTTTTGTTGTTGTTGAGTTGTAATTTTTTATATATTCTGGATATTAACCCCTTATCAGATATCATAATTTACCATTATTTTCTCCCATTCCATAGATTGCCTTTTAACTTTGTTGATTGTTTCCCTTGCTATGCAGAAACTTTTAAGTTTCATGTAGTCCCATTTGTCTTTTTTTTTCTGTGCTTTTGGTGTAATATCCAAGAAATCATTGCCAAGGCTAATGTCCAGAAGTATTTTCCATAGGTTATCTTCTAAGAGTTTTATAGTTTTAGGTTTACATTTAGGTTTTTAATTCATTTTGTGTTAACTTCATTCTTTTAGATGTGAATTTCCAGTTTTCCAAACATTATTTGTTGACAAGATTGTCTTTTCCCCATTGTGTGTTTTTGGTGCTTTTGTCAAAAATCGGTTGACCATATACATAAGGGTTTATTTCTGGTCTCTTTATTCTGTTCCACCATCATATGTGTCTGCCTTTATGCCAATACCACAAGGTTTTGATTACCACAGCTTTGTAATATATTTTGAAATCAGGAAGTGTGAAGCCTCCAATTTTGTTCCTTTTTTTAAAAGATTGTTTTGACAGTTTGGGTCCCTTGAGATTCAATGTGAATTTTAGAATTTTCTTTCCAATTTCAGCAAAAAATTATCCCATTGGGATTTTGCTAGAGATTGCATTGAATCTGTGGATTGCTTTTAGTAATACGGACAGAAATATTATTTAAAAAAATAGATTTGTATATCCATGAGTCTACTTTATTTTGTTCTTTAGATTCTACATGTAAGTGAAATAATATAATATTTGTCTTTCTGTCTAACTTATTTCACTTAGCATAACACTCTCTAGATTCATCGGCATTGTCACAAATGGTAAGATGTAATTATTTTTATGGCTAAGTAATATTCCATTGTATATATGTACCACATCTTCTTTATCTAATTATTTATTGATGGGCAACCATAAATACAATTTGACACATGTTAAATTGCTGATACGATTACATATTTTGTAAATGAAAATATTAAGGTCTCTTAGAGGTTATATGGCATACTCTAGGTCATGTAAAGCTATGTTTGGAATAAGATTGGAAATTCTTAATCCCCTGACATAAACAGTAGGTATTGATCCTCAAAAATATATTTTTACCCACCTATAATGAAATATTTCCTCTACAAGTTACCCACTAAACAGATTCCCTGATTATCTCGAGGCTGAATTTACTTGATATCAAAATAACCAATCAATTCTGTCATCTAGATGAAAGTAATCTGTCAAACTAGTTGGCTATATAACTCAGTTGATCAATAAGCTCAGGCAAAACTACCAATGTGATAGCCCTATGTACCTGCAACCTTTAAAAAGGTGAGCAAGATGATGGTGAGTGATCGATCACTGTTCTATTTTTGGAAGCCTACAGTCTTACATCCCATTTATCTCAAACATTTGATGAAGTTTGATTTATGAAATGAGAAATATGGTACTGCAGTCTCCTTAGTTTTCTTATCTTCATTCACTACAAGGGGGCAGCAAAGTAATACAGATGCACTCACATTGCTTCTCAAGAGCTCATAAACACTCAAGGTTGTATTTCTTAGAACCTCTGTGAGGTTCACAGGTGTGTAAAATTTCTACTTGCACTTAAGCTAGATGTGAAAAGGTCAAACACATTTCCAGAATGACTTTCAGCCTGATCTTTTGCACACAGTCAGTTTAACTTTCTGAGAAACTCTTACAGAATTGAATTTTCTTTGAAAATAAGGTCAGAGGGTCTCTGGGGTAGAAGGGCTCAAAGAAGATAAAACAGAGGCATTTTTTCATGCTTAGACTTCTAGTACTGGTATTGGTGTTTCAATTATCAATCTATTGCTAAGGAAGGCAAAAAATACAACTAACCATTATAGCCTTAGCTTTCTTAAGTCTAACTATTCTCTTTGTGAAAAGAAATTTGTCCTCAATTTTTATTTCTGTCCCTTCATGATGATTGTGTGGCTTATTATTGTGTTAAAGAACAGATCTTGGTTTGGATTTCCACTGGGTATAGATCACCCCTGATAACTCTGGCGTTCATTTTCCTTCTTCCCTTACTCTTACCTCTCCTCTGGCTTTCTTCTCTTGCGTATTTCACTGCTATTTTTTTTCCATTGACCTGGAATGTTTGTAGTGGCCTAGACAGGAACTATGAGTTTCCATTTTACTGCTTTTTAACCCTATGTGCATTTGAGAGAGGTATTCAGGATACCCTGAATCAGGGTTACCTCTGACAAATTGCAACCTTATCTGTTTGCTTCAGTATGCTGTACAGGATATTATCATTTTCTATGTGTGTCATGATGTGAAAAACCTTGCAAAGCACTGCCTATTGTAAAGAAATTGCTAGAAATGAAAGAATTTCTCTCAGGGACTTGTTCTGTCAGTAACCTGCTCAACCCAGTCAACCAGCAAAACACTTGATGAAGTCAACGTTATTTTTTATTAGGCAAAGGTTGTAATCACTGCTGTGTAGGATGACAAATTGGTTGGACCTGAATCTGTGTCATAACTTTTGTTTTCCAGAAACATATTCTGAAACCTAAGTTATCTAGCATGCCAAACAGGCTATCTTGGTAAAAGCATTCAGGCATGTCTTTCTCTCCCCAATATATATGATATGGGGCAGCCTAAGCCTTTGGGGGGCATATCTATTTGTATAAAGGCATTATTGCCTTTGTGGTTCCAGCAAGTCATGACCCCAAACTGAGTTAGCTCTAATAAGATACAAATTTGCCACAACTGGCCTACCTTTTTCTTGAATTCAGTTCAACAAGCAATTCATAAAGCATCTTTCTGTATGTAGTGAAGCCTGATGCTCTGAGAAATAAATAAAGAAAGAAATAGGATATGCTCTCTGTCTTCAGTGTACTTTTGGTTTGATAGAGCTATAAAGACAAAGACACCAACAATTAGAATACTAAACAGAGTAAGAAAAGTAACATGGAAGAGCATGATAGAGACTCAAAGGAGGTTATCATATACATTTGAGAGAAATTAATTTGAGAGACTTCATGGAAAATGTGGAGATTAAGACAGACATTGAAAAGTTAAATTCTGATTGACAGAGATTGAAAGTGATGGAAGATGGTGCTTTCCCTACTATTTCTGTTGTGCAATAAGTTACTACAGAAATCAGAAAAGTAAGTGGATCATCATTGTAATATTGTAACTTAAGAGAGTTTTTTAGCTACCTACTTTAATTTTAGCAATGCAATAACCCATAGACGGACATTCACCCAAGTAATTTTGTAAATGAACCCTTTAATAGGCTACTCTCCACCCCACTTCTGCCCCAAGAGCACATATTTAAGGAACTTCAATTCAATTACCTCTTCAACATCATTGTCCAAGTGGCGATGCTAAAGATGTAGTGATAAAAAGTCTTTAGCAGGAATTAGTAAGAATGCATTACAAATCAAACTCTGGGTGGGCAAAGAGAAAAAGATCTTCTAAAGTTTGGAAGAGGGCACCAAAAATTGGTTTTCAAATTTCTCAATATTATTATAATTTACTTGAATTAATACTGGTAAATGATATGAAGATCCATGAAGTCCAATGTGTTATATTATCAATTAGTTATATTTTTGTTTTAATGGTACCTCTGAATAAAATATTAGTGTTAGAAGTGACTTTTTTAAGATCATCCAGTCAAGTGATTACCAAATATGAGAATTGTCTTGATCAATGAGATATTCCACAAGAAATATAAAGACAACCTAATTGTTCATAAAGCTAATTTTAATTAATTTCAAGAACTGTTATTCTATAAATTTGTGCTTATTAGTTTTATTAACTTTTGTTAAGTATTTTTTGTTTTGAATTAGTAATACTGATAATAATAGCAATGATGTAAATTAATGTTTAGTATGTGCCAAGGGCTGTTCTAAATACTTTACATATATTAATCTATTTAATCTCGACAGCAACCCTATAAGGTACCATTTTGTCCCCAGTTTATAGATGATACATGGTAGACTATTTTCTTTTTATTTTACTAATTTAAGTATAGTTGGCATACAGTATTATATTAGCTTCAGGTGTACAGCATAATGATTTGAAATTTATAATTCTTATGATATACTCACCACATTAAGTCTAGTAAACATTTGTCACCATACAGTTATCACATTATTATTGATTGCATTCTCCTTCACCTTTTTCACCATTTCTCCATCCCCTTCTCCTCCGGCAACCATCAGTTTGTTCTTTGTTTCTATGAGTCTATTTTTGTTTGTTTATTTGTTTTCTTTATTTGTTTGTTATGATTTTATTTTAAAATTTTAACGTATAATTCAAATCATGCAGTATTTGTCTTTCTCTGTCTGACTTACCTCACACAGCATAATATCTTCTAGGCTGTGTTGTCACAAATGGCAGAATTTCACTCTTTGTTATTTCTGAGTAATATTCCATTGTGTTTATACATATATATACATATATACATATATATGTATACATATATACATATATATGTATACATATATATACATATGTGTGTGTTTATCTAGTGACAAACCCTAAGTTACCTTCACCTCTTTTCTATTGTAAATTATGTTGCAATGAACCTAGGAGTGGATATATCTTTTTAAAATATTGTTTTTGTCTTCTTCAGATACATACTGAGAAGTGGAATTACTGGGTCATATGGTAGTTTTATTTTTAGTTTTTAGGGGAATCTCCATACTATTTTCCATAGTGGCTGCACCAATATGCAGTTCCACCAACAGTACACAAGGGTTACCTCTTCTCCACATCCTCATCAACATTTGTTATTTGTTGACTTTTTGATTATGAGCTAGACTAAGGTGTTATCTCATTGTGGTTTTCATTTGCATTTCCAAGTTGATTAGTGATGTTCATCATCTTTTCATAAGTCTGTTGTACATCTGTATGTCTTTAGAGAAATGTCTCTTCATGTTGTCTGCCCATTTTTTGATTGGATTGTTTGTTTCTTTGTTATTGAGTTGTATGAGTTCCTTGTATATTCTGGATTTCGACCCCTTATAGAACATATCATTTGTAAGTGTTCTCTCTCACTCAGTAGGTTGTCTTTTCATTTCATTGATAGTTTACTTCACTGTGCAGAAGTTTTTGTCTGATAAATTTCCACTTATTTATTTTGTATTTTGTTTCCCTTGCTTAAGGGAACATACCTAAAATGATATCACTAAGACTTATGTCAAGTAGTTTTCTATCTGTTTTCTTCAAGGAGTTGTATAATTTAGGGTCTTACATTTAAGATTTAATCTGTTTTGAGGGTTTTTGTTTTCTGTTTTTTGTTTGTTTGTTTGTTTGTTTGGTATATGATGTAAAAGAGTAGTCCAGAATTTTTTTTCTTTTTTTTTATTTATTTTTTTATTGTATCTGTCCTGTTTTCCCAATACTACTTGTTGAAGAGAGTATCATTTCTCCATTGTATATTCTGGCCTGCTTTGTCATAGATTAATTGATCATTTAAGCAAGGATTAATCTCTAAGCTCTCTATTCTATTTCAGTGATCTGTGTGTCGGTTTTTATACCAGAACCATATTGTTTTGATTATTATAGCTTTGTAGTATAGTTTCAAATCAGGGGTCATGATACCTCCAACTTTGTTCTTCTTCCTCAAGAATGCTTTACTGTCTGTGGTCTTTTGTAGTTCAATATAAATTTTAGGATTATTTCTTCTAGTTCTGAGAAGAATGTCACTGGTACTTTGATAGGGATTACATGGAATCTGCAGATTACTTTAGGCAGCATGGTAATTTTAATGATATTAATCATTTCAATTCATGAATACAATATATCCTTCCTTTTTCTTGTGTCCTCTTCAATTTTTTTTCTTTATTATCTTATAGTTTTCATAGCAAAGTGTTTTTTTTTTTTTTACCACCTTGGTTAAATTTCTTCTTAGGTATTATTTTTAATGCAATTGAAAATTGGATTTTTTAAAATTTCTCCTTCTGATTATTGGTTATTAGTGTATTGAAACAAAACAGATTTCTGTATATTAAATTTGTATCCTGATGATTTACTTGAATTTGTTTATTAATCCTATTACTTTTGAGTATACTTTTCAGGATTTTATATATAAAGCATCATGTTATCTGAAAATACTGATAGTTCTCCATCTTCCTTTCTAATTTGGACACCTTTTTTTTTTCTCATCTAACTTTTATGGCTAGGACTTTGAACACTATATTGAATATATTGAGTAATAATGGTAAAGTGGGCATCCTTGCCTTGTTCCTGATCTTAGAGAGAAAGCTTACAGCTTTTTTTATCATTGAGTATGATGTTAGCTATGGAATTGTCACAAATATTATTTATCATTTTTGAGGTAAGTTCCTTTATATTCACTTTGTTCAGAATTTTTATCATAAATAAATGCTGAGTTTTGTCAAATGTTTTTTTTCTGCATCTATTGAGATGATCATATGATTTTTTTCCTTGGATTTTTTTTGATGGCTGTAGTACATTGTTTTGCAAATAGTGAACGATTTTTGTATCACTAGTATAAATCCCACTTTATCATGGTGTATAATCTTTTTAATGTATTGTTGAATTTGGTTTGCCAATATTGTTTTGAGAAGTTTTGCATCTATGTTAATCAGGGATATTGGCCTAAAATTCTTTTATTTTGTAGTGGTTTAGTCTGGTTTTGGTATCAGAGTAATGCTGGCTTTGTATAATGTGTTTGAAAGAGTTCCTTTCTCTTCAACTTTTGGAATAGTTTGAGAGGGGTAGGTATTACTTCTTCTTTAAATATTCAGTAGAATTCACCTGTGAAGCCATCTAGTCCAAGAATTTTGTTTGTGGAAAGTCATTTGTTATTCACTTCTTCTAGATAACCTGATTTGTTGGCAAAAAATATTTGTTCATATGTATTTGTGTGGGCCTCTTTGAGTTCATCTTGTTTGGAATTCTGTTTCCTGGATCTGGATGTCTGTTTCTTTCCCCAAATTAGGAAAGTTTTCAGCCATTATTTCTTCAAATATACTTTCTACCCCTTTCTCTCTTGTTCTTCTCTTTCTGAAATCCCTATAATGTGAGTTAGAACACATGAGGTTGTCCCAGAGGTTCCTTATAATTGCCTTAACTTTTAAATATTATGTTTTCTTTTTGTTGTTCTAATTGGGTGATTTTCTCTATTCTGTTTTACAGAGTTAATCTAGTTTTTTTCTGTATTAACTAATATGCTGTTGATTTCTTCTCATATACATTTAATTTCAATTATTGTGTTCTTCATCTCTGATTGGTCCTTTATTATATTTTCTAACTCTGTTAAAATTATCTCTGAGTTTCTTTATTGTACTCTTCAGTTTGTTGAACATCCTTATGACTGTTTCTTTTAATTCTTTATCAAACAATTTACTTATCTCCGTTTAATTAGAGATTTTATCTTTTTTTGTTCTTTTGTTTGGAGAATATTCTTCTGACTCCCCATTTCGTTTAACTTTTGGTGTTTTTCTATGAGTTGGATGGAAGAGCTATCTCTCCTAATCTTGAAAAAGTAGACTCTGTGTAGACTGTGTGCCAGATGGTTTTGGCAGGCTGTGTAGTCAGAGTGAGCATGTGCAGTGCCTGGTATGGCACCTGGCAGGGTAGCATTGTGTATATGCTTGTGGAGTAGCTCCCTATTGTTCTGGCTATCCAAGGCCAGAACAAAGTTAGGGCGAGACAGCCTGATGTGTGCATGCTTTCTTGCCCTTTTTATCTGGGTAGGGCTGCCTGATCTGTGTGCAACACAACCTGATTATTTTTTCTGTTCCCCAAGACAGATCTGCATGTACCACAATACCTTACTAGCTCTGCACTTTCTTCGAAGGGGGCAGTCCTCTATGCACACATTGTAGCACTTTGCTAATTCAGCACTTTGCCTAAGCAGGGTAACCTTATGATGCTTGTGCAGAACTGCCCCACCAGTTCTGCACTCTCTCTGGGCAGAATAGCCTGCATGTTCTAGCAGCAGCACACTACTAGTTCTTGAGTCAAAATATCTCATCTGCCTTTGTAATCCCCTATTCCAAAAAGGACCCTCTCCTGGGTCTTTGACTTTCAGTGCACTGTGAAAGACATATATTTAGTTCAGCTTTTGCTTGACCCTGATATATTGAGAGACTTAGTTGAGAGGACTGTCCTCAGTTTTCTCACCATCTACATACTTTCCATAGACAGTCTTGTATTTATTCTTTTTTTTTTAAATTAAAAACATTCATAAGGGGATTTAAGATGGCATAAAAGGTAGTGGCTATGCATGCCTCTTCTAGCAACCACATCATAATTATAACAAAACTACAGAGTAACCAGCACACAGAGTCCTCAGAAGATTGGCTCAACAAAGTCCTACAACTAGGTCACCTCAAATAACAAGTCACCTCAAAACAGTAGGAGGGACAGAGATGCTAAGGCCTGGTCTCACAACCATGTGTGGTGATTGAGAATTGGGAGGGCTATCTGGGATGCAGAGGTACCTCCCTCACCTGAGGTTCAAAGGGTCCCAGTTCCATACTGGACTCCCCAGACCAGGGTTCCAGTGACAGGAAAAGAAGTCCCCACAACCTCTGGCTGTGAAAACCAGCAGAGGTTGCAGCTGAATGAAACAGTAGGCTGCAAGAAGTGGAGAGCTTCCTCTTAAAGATCTCATGCCCGACCTTACTTGCTGATGGACTTATCTGCTTTGAGCTCTAGTGCTGAGGCAGTTGCTCAAGGAGCACCAGGGATATACGGGGAAGTACTAAACTGTTTGGCTCCAGGGCTAGGGTTGAAGGGGTGGCTTGATCCCGGACAAAAGTGAGAGCAGAAACCATTTTTCCTTGATTGAGCTTTCCCCACTCCCAGCCTGTAGACGCAGGCACCATCAATGTGAATAACTCAGGACATTTCTTCCAGGGGATTCCCTGAGACTCTGCCTCTCCCTGTATGTGGGCCTACCCAAGCATCACAACATTCACATTTTAGGGATACCAGAAAGGGAAGAGAGCAAGGAATTGAAAACCTACTTGAAGAAATGATGAAAAACTTCCTTAACCTGGCGAGGGAAATAGACATACAATTCCAGGAAGTTTATTGAGTCCTAAACAAGATGAACCCAATGAGGCTCACATTAAGACACATAATAATTAAAATGCCAAAGGTTAAATTCAAAGAGAGAATTTTAAAAGCAACAAGATAAAAGCAATCAGTTACATACAAGGGAGCACCCATAAGACTGTCGCTGATTTCTCAACAGAAACTTTGCTGGCCAGAAAAGTTTGGCACAAAATATGCAAAGTGATGAAAACCAAGGGCCTATAACTAATATTACTTTACCCAGCAAAGTTATCATTTAGAATCAGAGGACAAATAAATAGCTTCCAGTCAAGTAAAAACTAAAGAGTTCATCACCACCAAGCCAGTGTTAACAGAAAATGTTGGAGGTACTCCTTCAAGAAGAAGAAAAAAATATGTATCAAAAGTCTAGATGAAGAATGATAACAACTACATATCTATGAGTACTTCAAATAAAAAAGAAATAAAATGCTCTAATCAACAGATAGGGTGGTTGAGTGGATAAGAAAACAATATCCTTACATATGCTGCCTACAAGAAACTCATTGCAGATTAAAAAACACAAACAGACTATAATAGGATGAGAAAAGATATTTCATGATGGACCTAGAGGGTATTGTGCTGAGAGGAGTAAGTCAGAAAGAGAAAGACAAATGCCATAGAATTTCATGTATATGTGGAAACAAAAGAACAAAATAAACTTACAAAAAAGCAGAAACAGATACAGATAACATTTTGAGGGATATCAGATGGGAGTGGGATTGAGGGGTTCGGTGAAAAAAGGGAAAGGGATTAAGAAGTACAAATTGGTAGTTAGAGAAACAGTCATGGAGATACAAAGTAAAGTAAAACATAAGGAATATAGCTAATAATATTGTAATAACTATGTATAGTGTCAGAAGGGCACTAGATTTATTGAGGTGATCACTTTGTGCATTATATAGATGTCTAATCACCATACTGTATACCTAAAACTAATATAATATTATATGCCAACTATAACTAAAAAATTTAAAAAATATTAACTATTTTTTATTACAGTTTTTCAATTATATATTTTCAATGTTATATTAGTTTCAGGTATACAGCTTAGTGGTTAGATATTCTTCTTAATGCACCCCAGATCCAACCATCTTATTGCAAATGGTAAGACTTTGTTCTTTTTTATTCCTTAGCAATACTCCATTGCATATATGTTCCATATCATTTTTATTTACTCATCTTTTGATTGGAGCATTTAATCTATTTACATTTAAAGTAATTATTTATAGGTATGTAGTTATTGCAATTTCACTAATTCTTTTCTAATTGTTTTTGTAGTTTTTTCTGTTCCTTTCACCTGGTAGATTACTCACTTCCATTTTGTTTAGGTTTTTATTTTGGCATTTTGTCCTGTTCTTTCATCTGGGACATGTTTCTTTGTCTCCTCATTTGGCTACCTTACTGTGTTTGATTCTATGTATTAAGTATATCTGATACATTTCCTAGTCTTGGCAGAGAGACCTTATGTAGTATGTGTCCTGTGGGACCCAGTGGCTCTGTCGCACTGTTCACTTGAATAGCCTGTGTTTTTATTTTTATTAGTCTCTAGGTGTATTTTGATTTCTTTCTTGATCTCATTAATAACCATTATTTGCTTAGTAGCTTAGTAGCATGTTATTTAGCCTCAATGTGTTTGTGAATTTTCCAGATTTTTCTCGTAATTGATTTCTAGTTTCACACCATTATGATCAGAGAAGATGGTTGATATGATTTCAATCTTCTTAAATGTATTGAGACTTGATTTGTGTCCTAACATGTGGTCTATCTTATAAAATGTTCCACGAGCACTTGTATATTTTGCTGCTTTGTGGTAAAATGCTCCGAAAATATCTATTAAATCCATCTGTCTAGTGTGTCTTTTAGGCCCATTGTTTCCTTGTTGATTCTTTGCCAGGAAGTTCTGTCCATTGCTGTCAATGGGGTGTTAAAGTCTCCTACTATGAGTTTACTACTATTAATGTCTCCCTTTATGCCAGTCAATAATTGCTTTATGTATGTAGGTGCTCCTATGTTGTGTGCATATGTTTATTAGGGTTATGTCCTCTTTATTTATCAATCCCTTTATCATTATGTAATGCCTTTTTTGCCTCTTATTATAGCTTTATTTCAAAGTCTATTTTATCTGTTATATGTATCACTACCTCAGTTTTCTTTTCATTTCTGTTTGTGTGAAATATCTTATTTCA